>CM035815.1:38007246-38049653 GCA_020458035.1 Magallana ariakensis | reverse complement strand
TGCAAATAAATTCCATCAAACAAAATAATTATTGGAGAAAATTGAAATTGTTAAAAAAATTCATAATGATAGACAAGGGGGATAATTCCTATTAAAATATCTCCCTTGCAAGGTAAGAAAGTAGTCATGAAAATAATACATGTTGTAGCGGACATCTTAATCTAAACGTGCTAAGAAAAGCAAAAAATTTTATTGACAAATAATTTTACACTGCAACGTCCTGTTCCTCCTTAAATCGGTCTCCTTCGCATTAGTTCGACGACAGAATTCGGTGCAACTGGTGCATGTTTCAGAATTGGAAGATCTTGAGGAACAACCGTTTGTACTAGAAACTTACTTAAGCTACTCAACACAACTTCCAGTTTCGGTTTGAGGTGCCCGATTATACCACTTTTGTTTTAGAGTTGAATTTATCATATTAAGGTTAAATCGGTCATCTTGGCATGAGTTCGACAGAATTCGGTGCAACTGGTGCATGTTTCAGCGTTGGAAGATCGTAAGGAACAACCTTTTGTACTAGAATCTGGCTTTACCTACTGAACACAACTTCCAGTTTCGGCCAAATGTACTCTATTATACCCCTAAAGATTTAGAATTGAAGTTCTGCAAATAATCCTATAAGGGTTGTTTAGTTCATTTGACATACTTTCTACAAGAACCTTTGCTACCAGTGCCTTTTATAACCGTCAGAAATCGTGAGAATCATCTGTTTTTCTGTTTTTGTCGGAAATTAGTCAAAGTTATTCAGCACAAGTCCTAGTTTAATCTAGATTTGCGTTATTATAACACCTATAAAATTGTAAACAACTGTTCTTATATGGGTTTATTCAATCCAACTCACACACTAATATATTCGTAAAAAATGCTGCATTTCTTTGCACAAGAATATGTCAAACAGACATTTGTATCGACAATTAAACTAATTTAACCGTACACGTCCTACTTTATTATAAATTTGAGGTATTATAACCGCTATATTTGAATATTCAATTATTTCTGTAAGTGTTTATTGGGTCTTTTTTACAAGCTTTCCACAGATTATGGGAACAATGTTGCCTATTTCAGCTCCATAAATTTGTGGGAAGCACTTTTGTACAACAGAAATTAGACTCTTATTATGTTTGCACATCCACGTTTATGCTACGTGTTCGTTTGTATATCCAAAAAGTTTCAGTTGAATAAATCAGAGAAGCGATTATGCGCTCTGCTTCATACACTTTAAACATAAATTGGTGCAACGGGTGCCTATTTCAGCTTTGGGAGATCGTGAGGAGCATCCGTTTTCACTAGAATCTGGTTGAACCTCATCAGTACAACTTCAAGATTCAGAGTGAGGTGCGCTGTTATATCCCTTATGTTTTAGAATTGAAAGTATTGTATAAGGGTTAAATCGGTCTCCTTCGCATGAGTTCGACAGAATTCGGTGCAACTGGTGCATGTTTCAGCGTTGGAAGAGCGAAAGGAACAACCATTTGTACTAGAATCTGGCTTAACCTACTGAACACAATTTCAAGTTTCGGAGAAATGTACTCTATTATACCCCTAATGATTTAGAATTGAAGTTCTGCAAATAATCCTATAAGTGTTGTTTAGCTAATTTGACATACTTTCTACAAGAACCTTTGCTACCAGTGCCTTTTTTAACCGTGTAAAATCGTAAGAATCATCTGTTTTTGTCAAAAATTAGTCACAGTTAATCAGCACAAGTCCTAGTTTAATCTAGAGTTGCGTTATTATAACACCTATAAAATGGTCAACAACTGTTCTTATATGGGTTTATTCAATCCAACTCACACACTAACATATTCGTAAAAATGCTGCATTTCTTTGCACAAGAATATTTCAAACAGACATTTGCATCGACAATTAAACTAATTAAACCGTACACGTCCTACTTTATTATAAATTTGAGGTATTATAACCGCTATACTTGAATATTCAATTATTTCTGTAAGTGTTTATTGGGTCTTTTTTACAAGCTTTCCACAGATTATGGAAACAATGTTGCCTGTTTCAGCTCCATAAAATTGTGGGAAGCACTTTTGTACAACAGAAATTAGACTCTTATTATGTTTGCACATCCACGTTTATGCTACGTGTGCGTTTGTATATCCAAAAAGTTTCAGTTGAATAAATCAGAGAAGCGATTATGCGCTCTGCTTCATACACTTTAAACATAAATTGGTGCAACGGGTGCCTATTTCAGCTTTGGGAGATCGTGAGGAGCATCCGTTTTCACTAGAATCTGGTTGAACCTCATCAGTACAACTTCAAGATTCAGAGTGAGGTGCGCTGTTATATCCCTTATGTTTTAGAATTGAAAGTATTGTATAAGGGTTAAATCGGTCTCCTTCGCATGAGTTCGACAGAATTCGGTGCAACTGGTGCATGTTTCAGCGTTGGAAGAGCGAAAGGAACAACCATTTGTACTAGAATCTGGCTTAACCTACTGAAGACAATTTCAAGTTTCGGAGAAATGTATTCTATTATACCCCTAATGATTTAGAATTGAAGTTCTGCAAATAATCCTATAAGTGTTGTTTAGTTAATTTGACATACTTTCTACAAGAACCTTTGCTACCAGTGCCTTTTTTAACCGTGTAAAATCGTAAGAATCATCTGTTTTTGTCAGAAATTAGTCACAGTTAATCAGCACAAGTCCTAGTTTAATCTAGAGTTGCGTTATTATAACACCTATAAAATGGTCAACAACTGTTCTTATATGGGTTTATTCAATCCAACTCACACACTAACATATTCGTAAAAATGCTGCATTTCTTTGCACAAGAATATTTCAAACAGACATTTGCATCGACAATTAAACTAATTAAACCGTACACGTCCTACTTTATTATAAATTTGAGGTATTATAACCGCTATACTTGAATATTCAATTATTTCTGTAAGTGTTTATTGGGTCTTTTTTACAAGCTTTCCACAGATTATGGGAACAATGTTGCCTGTTTCAGCTCCATAAAATTGTGGGAAGCACTTTTGTACAACAGAAATTAGACTCTTATTATGTTTGCACATCCACGTTTATGCTACGTGTGCGTTTGTATATCCAAAAAGTTTCAGTTGAATAAATCAGAGAAGCGATTATGCGCTCTGCTTCATACACTTTAAACATAAATTGGTGCAACGGGTGCATATTTCAGCTTTGGGAGATCGTGAGGAGCATCCGTTTTCACTAGAATCTGGTTGAACCTCATCAGTACAACTTCAAGATTCAGAGTGAGGTGCGCTGTTATATCCCTTATGTTTTAGAATTGAAAGTATTGTATAAGGGTTAAATCGGTCTCCTTCGCATGAGTTCGACAGAATTCGGTGCAACTGGTGCATGTTTCAGCGTTGGAAGAGCGAAAGGAACAACCATTTGTACTAGAATCTGGCTTAACCTACTGAACACAATTTCAAGTTTTGGAGAAATGCATTCTATTATACCCCTAATGATTTAGAATTGAAGTTCTGCAAATAATCCTATAAGTGTTGTTTAGTTAATTTGACATACTTTCTACAAGAACCTTTGCTACCAGTGCCTTTTTTAACCGTGTAAAATCGTAAGAATCATCTGTTTTTGTCAGAAATTAGTCACAGTTAATCAGCACAAGTCCTAGTTTAATCTAGAGTTGCGTTATTATAACACCTATAAAATGGTCAACAACTGTTCTTATATGGGTTTATTCAATCCAACTCACACACTAACATATTCGTAAAAATGCTGCATTTCTTTGCACAAGAATATTTCAAACAGACATTTGCATCGACAATTAAACTAATTAAACCGTACACGTCCTACTTTATTATAAATTTGAGGTATTATAACCGCTATACTTGAATATTCAATTATTTCTGTAAGTGTTTATTGGGTCTTTTTTACAAGCTTTCCACAGATTATGGGAACAATGTTGCCTGTTTCAGCTCCATAAAATTGTGGGAAGCACTTTTGTACAACAGGAATTAGACTCTAATTACGTTTGCAAATCCACGTTTATGCTACGTGTGCGTTTGTATATCCAATAAGTTTCAGTTGAGTAAATCAGATAAGCGACCATGCGCTCTGCTCCATACACTTTAAACATAAATTGGTGCAACTGGTGTCTATTTCAGCTTTGGGAGATCGTGAGGAACAACCGTTTATACTAGAATCTGGTTTAACCTCATCAGTACAACTTTAAGTTTCAGAGTGAGGTGCGCTGTTACATCCCTTATGTTTCAGAATTGAAAGTTATTGTACAAGGGGTTAAATCGGTCTCCTTCGCATTAGTTCGACACAATTCGGCGCAACTGGTGCATGTTTCAGAATTGGAAGATCTTGAGGAACAACCGTTTGTACTAGAAACTTACTTAAGTTGCTCAACACAACGTCCAGTTTCGGCTTGAGGTGCCCGATTATACCGCTTTTGTTTTAGAGTTGAATTTATCATATTAAGGTTAAATCGGTCATCTTGGCATGAGTTCGACAGAATTCGGTGCAACTGGTGCATGTTTCAGCGTTGGAAGATCGTAAGGAACAACCTTTTGTACTAGAATCTGGCTTAACCTACTGAACACAACTTCCAGTTTCGGCGAAATGTACTCTATTATACCCCTAATGATTTAGAATTGAAGTTCTGCAAATAATCCTATAAGTGTTGTTTAGTTAATTTGACATACTTTCTACAAGAACCTTTGCTACCAGTGCCTTTTTTAACCGTGTAAAATCGTAAGAATCATCTGTTTTTGTCAGAAATTAGTCACAGTTAATCAGCACAAGTCCTAGTTTAATCTAGAGTTGCGTTATTATAACACCTATAAAATGGTCAACAACTGTTCTTATATGGGTTTATTCAATCCAACTCACACACTAACATATTCGTAAAAATGCTGCATTTCTTTGCACAAGAATATTTCAAACAGACATTTGCATCGACAATTAAACTAATTAAACCGTACACGTCCTACTTTATTATAAATTTGAGGTATTATAACCGCTATATTTGAATATTCAATTATTTCTGTAAGTGTTTATTGGGTCCTTTTTACAAGCTTTCCACAGATTATGGGAACAATGTTGCCTGTTTCAGCTCCATAAAATTGTGGGAAGCACTTTTGTACAACAGGAATTAGACTCTAATTACGTTTGCAAATCCACGTTTATGCTACGTGTGCGTTTGTATATCCAATAAGTTTCAGTTGAGTAAATCAGATAAGCGACCATGCGCTCTGCTCCATACACTTTAAACATAAATTGGTGCAACTGGTGTCTATTTCAGCTTTGGGAGATCGTGAGGAACAACCGTTTATACTAGAATCTGGTTTAACCTCATCAGTACAACTTTAAGTTTCAGAGTGAGGTGCGCTGTTACATCCCTTATGTTTCAGAATTGAAAGTTATTGTACAAGGGTTAAATCGGTCTCCTTCGCATTAGTTCGACACAATTCGGCGCAACTGGTGCATGTTTCAGAATTGGAAGATCTTGAGGAACAACCGTTTGTACTAGAAACTTACTTAAGTTGCTCAACACAACGTCCAGTTTCGGCTTGAGGTGCCCGATTATACCGCTTTTGTTTTAGAGTTGAATTTATCATATTAAGGTTAAATCGGTCATCTTGGCATGAGTTCGACAGAATTCGGTGCAACTGGTGCATGTTTCAGCGTTGGAAGATCGTAAGGAACAACCTTTTGTACTAGAATCTGGCTTAACCTACTGAACACAACTTCCAGTTTCGGAGAAATGTACTCTATTATACCCCTAATGATTTAGAATTGAAGTTCTGCAAATAATCCTATAAGGGTTGTTTAGTTCATTTGACATACTTTCTACAAGAACCTTTGCTACCAGTGCCTTTTTTAACCGTGTGAAATCGTAAGAATCATCTGTTTTTGTCAGAAATTAGTCACAGTTAATCAGCACAAGTCCTAGTTTAATCTAGAGTTGCGTTATTATAACCCCTATAAAATTGTAAACAACTATTCTTATATGGGTTTATTCAATCCAACTCACACACTAACATATTCGTAAAAATGTTGCATTTCTTAACACAAGAATATGCAAAATAGACATTTGCATCGACAATTAAACTAATTAAACCGTACACGTCCTACATTATGATAAATTTGAGGTAATATAACCGCTATACTTGAATATTCAATTATTTCTGTAAGTGTTTATAGGGTCCTTTTTACAAGCTTTCCACAGATTATGGGAACAATGTTGCCTGTTTCAGCTCCATAAAATTGTGGGAAGCACTTTTGTACAACAGGAATTAGACTCTAATTACGTCTGCACATCCACGTTTATGCTACGTGTGCGTTTGTATATCCAATAAGTTTCAGTTGAGTAAATCAGATAAGCGATCATGCGCTCTGCTCCATACACTTTAAACATAAATTGGTGCAACTGGTGCCTATTTCAGCTTTGGGAGATCGTGAGGAACAACCGTTTATACTAGAATCTGGTTTAACCTCATCAGTACAACTTCAAGATTCAGAGTGAGGTGCGCTGTTATATCCCTTATGTTTTAGAATTGAAAGTATTGTATAAGGGTTGAAATCGGTCTCCTTCGCATGAGTTCGACAGAATTCGGTGCAACTGGTGCATGTTTCAGCGTTGGAAGAGCGAAAGGAACAACCATTTGTACTAGAATCTGGCTTAACCTACTGAACACAACTTCAGTTTCGGCGAAATGTACTCTATTATACCCCTAAAGATTTAGAATTGAAGTTCTGCAAATAATCCTATAAGGGTTGCTTAGTTCATTTGACATACTTTCTACAAGATCCTTTGATACCAGTGCCTTTTTTAACCGTGTGAAATCGTGAGAATCATCTGTATTTGTCAGAAATTAGTCACAGTTAATCAGCACAAGTCCTAGTTTAATCTAGAGTTGCGTTATTATAACACCTATAAATGGTAAACAACTGTTCTTATATGGCTTTATTCAATCCAACTCACACACTAACATAATCGTAAAAATGCTGCATTTCTTTGCACAAGAATATGTCAAACAGACATTTCCATCGACAATTAAACTAATTTAACCGTACACGTCCTACTTTATTATAAATTTGAGGTATTATAACCGCTATATTTGAATATTCAATTATTTCTGTAAGTGTTTATTGCGTCATTTTTACAAGCTTTCCACAGATTATGGGAACAATGTTGCCTTTTTCAGCTCCATAAAATTGTGAGAAGCACTTTTGTACAACAGGAATTAGACTCTAATTACGTCTGCAAATCCACGTTTATGCTACGTGTGCGTTTGTATATCCAATAGGTTTCAGTTGAGTAAATCAGATAAGCGATTATGCGCTCTGCTCCATACACTTTAAACATAAATTGGTGCAACGGGTGCCTATTTCAGCTTTAGGAGATCGTGAGGAGCATCCGTTTTCACTAGAATCTGGTTGAACCTCATCAGTACAACTTCTAGATTCAGAGTGAGGTGCGCTGTTATATCCCTTATGTTTTAGAATTGAAAGTATTGTATAAGGGTTAAATCGGTCTCCTTCGCATGAGTTCGACAGAATTCGGTGCAACTGGTGCATGTTTCAGCGTTGGAAGAGCGAAAGGAACAACCATTTGTTCTAGAATCTGGCTTAACCTACTGAACACAATTTCAAGTTTCGGAGAAATGTACTCTATTATACCCCTAATGATTTAGAATTGAAGTTCTGCAAATAATCCTATAAGGGTTGTTTAGTTAATTTGACATACTTTCTACAAGAACCTTTGCTACCAGTGCCTTTTTTAACCGTGTAAAATCGTAAGAATCATCTGTTTTTGTCAGAAATTAGTCACAGTAAATCAGCACAAGTCCTAGTTTAATCTAGAGTTGCGTTATTATAACACCTATAAAATGGTCAACAACTGTTCTTATATGGGTTTATTCAATCCAACTCACACACTAACATATTCGTAAAAATGCTGCATTTTTTGCACAAGAATATTTCAAACAGACATTTGCATCGACAATTAAACTAATTAAACCGTACACGTCCTACTTTATTATAAATTTGAGGTATTATAACCGCTATACTTGAATATTCAATTATTTCTGTAAGTGTTTATTGGGTCTTTTTTACAAGCTTTCCACAGATTATGGGAACAATGTTGCCTGTTTCAGCTCCATAAAATTGTGGGAAGCACTTTTGTACAACAGGAATTAGACTCTAATTACGTCTGCAAATCCACGTTTATGCTACGCGTGCGTTTGTATATCCAATAAATTTCAGTTGAGTAAATCAGATAAGCGATCATGCGCTCTGCTCCATACACTTTAAACATAAATTGGTGCAACTGGTGTCTATTTCAGCTTTGGGAGATCGTGAGGAACAACCGTTTATACTAGAATCTGGTTTAACCTCATCAGTACAACTTCAAGTTTCAGAGTGAGGTGCGCTGTTACATCCCTTATTTTTCAGAATTGAAAGTTATTGTACAAGGGTTAAATCGGTCTCCTTCGCATTAGTTCGACACAATTCGGTGCAACTGGTGCATGTTTCAGAATTGGAAGATCTTGAGGAACAACCGTTTGTACTAGAAACTTACTTAAGTTGCTCAACAGAACGTCCAGTTTCGGCTTGAGGTGCCCGATTATACCGCTTTTGTTTTAGAGTTGAATTTATCATATTAAGGTTAAATCGGTCATCTTGGCATGAGTTCGACAGAATTCGGTGCAACTGGTGCATGTTTCAGCGTTGGAAGATCGTAAGGAACAACCTTTTGTACTAGAATCTGGCTTAACCTACTCAACACAACTTCCAGTTTCGGAGAAATGTACTCTATTATACCCCTAATGATTTAGAATTGAAGTTCTGCAAATAATCCTATAAGGGTTGTTTAGTTAATTTGACATACTTTCTACAAGAACCTTTGCTACCAGTGCCTTTTTTAACCGTGTGAAATCGTAAGAATCATCTGTTTTTGTCAGAAATTAGTCACAGTTAATCAGCACAAGTCCTAGTTTAATCTAGAGTTGCGTTATTATAACCCCTATAAAATGGTAAACATCTGTTCTTATATGGGTTTATTCAATCCAACTCACACACTAACATATTCGTAAAAATGCTGCATTTTTTAGCACAAGAATATGCAAAATAGACATTTGCATCGACAATTAAACTAATTAAACCGTACACGTCCTACATTATGATAAATTTGAGGTATTATAACCGCTATACTTGAATATTCAATTATTTCTGTAAGTGTTTATAGGGTCTTTTTTACAAGCTTTCCACAGATTATGGGAACAATGTTGCCTGTTTCAGCTCCATAAAATTGTGGGAAGCACTTTTGTACAACAGGAATTAGACTCTAATTACGTCTGCACATCCACGTTTATGCTACGTGTGCGTTTGTATATCCAATAAGTTTCAGTTGAGTAAATCAGATAAGCGATCATGCGCTCTGCTCCATACACTTTAAACATAAATTGGTGCAACTGGTGTCTATTTCAGCTTTGGGAGATCGTGAGGAACAACCGTTTATACTAGAATCTGGTTTAACCTCATCAGTACAACTTCAAGTTTCAGAGTGAGGTGCGCTGTTACATCCCTTATGTTTCAGAATTGAAAGTTATTGTACAAGGGTTAAATCGGTCTCCTTCGCATTAGTTCGACACAATTCGGTGCAACTGGTGCATGTTTCAGAATTGGAAGATCTTGAGGAACAACCGTTTGTACTAGAAACTTACTTAAGTTGCTCAACACAACGTCCAGTTTCGGCTTGAGGTGCCCGATTATACCACTATTGTTTTAGAGTTGAATTTATCATATTAAGGTTAAATTGGTCATCTTGGCATGAGTTCGACAGAATTCGGTGCAACTGGTGCATGTTTCAGCGTTGGAAGAGCGAAAGGAACAACCATTTGTACTAGAATCTGGCTTAACCTACTGAACACAACTTTCAGTTTCGGCGAAATGTACTCTATTATACCCCTAATGATTTAGAATTGAAGTTCTGCAAATAATCCTATAAGGGTTGCTTAGTTCATTTGACATACTTTCTACAAGATCCTTTGATACCAGTGCCTTTTTTAACCGTGTGAAATCGTGAGAATCATCTGTATTTGTCAGAAATTAGTCACAGTTAATCAGCACAAGTCCTAGTTTAATCTAGAGTTGCGATATTATAACACCTATAAATGGTAAACAACTGTTCTTATATGGCTTTATTCAATCCAACTCACACACTAACATAATCGTAAAAATGCTGCATTTCTTTGCACAAGAATATGTCAAACAGACATTTCCATCGACAATTAAACTAATTTAACCGTACACGTCCTACTTTATTATAAATTTGAGGTATTATAACCGCTATATTTGAATATTCAATTATTTCTGTAAGTGTTTATTGTGTCATTTTTACAAGCTTTTCACAGATTATGGGAACAATGTTGCCTTTTTCAGCTCCATAAAATTGTGAGAAGCACTTTTGTACAACAGGAATTAGACTCTAATTACGTCTGCAAATCCACGTTTATGCTACGTGTGCGTTTGTATATCCAATAGGTTTCAGTTGAGTAAATCAGATAAGCGATTATGCGCTCTGCTCCATACACTTTAAACATAAATTGGTGCAACTGGTGTCTATTTCAGCTTTGGGAGATCGTGAGGAACAACCGTTTATACTAGAATCTGGTTTAACCTCATCAGTACAACTTCCAGTTTCAGAGTGAGGTGCGCTGTTACATCCCTTATGTTTCAGAATTGAAAGTTATTGTACAAGGGTTAAATCGGTCTCCTTCGCATTAGTTCGACACAATTCGGTGCAACTGGTGCATGTTTCAGAATTGGAAGGTCTTGAGGAACAACCGTTTGTACTTGAAACTTACTTGCTCAACACAACTTCCAGTTTCGGCTTGAGGTGCCCGATTATACCACTTTGTTTTAGAGTTGAATTTATCATATTAAGGTTAAATTGGTCATCTTGGCATGAGTTCGACAGAATTCGGTGCAACTGGTGCATGTTTCAGCGTTGGAAGAGCGAAAGGAACAACCATTTGTACTAGAATCTGGCTTAACCTACTGAACACAACTTTCAGTTTCGGCGAAATGTACTCTATTATACCCCTAAAGATTTAGAATTGAAGTTCTGCAAATAATCCTATAAGGGTTTCTTAGTTCATTTGACATACTTTCTACAAGATCCTTTGATACCAGTGCCTTTTTTAACCGTGTGAAATCGTGAGAATCATCTGTATTTGTCAGAAATTAGTCACAGTTAATCAGCACAAGTCCTAGTTTAATCTAGAGTTGCGTTATTATAACACCTATAAATGGTAAACAACTGTTCTTATATGGCTTTATTCAATCCAACTCACACACTAACATAATCGTAAAAATGCTGCATTTCTTTGCACAAGAATATTCAATCAGACATTTCCATCGACAATTAAACTAATTTAACCGTACACGTCCTACTTTATTATAAATTTGAGGTATTATAACCGCTATATTTGAATATTCAATTATTTCTGTAAGTGTTTATTGTGTCATTTTTACAAGCTTTCCACAGATTATGGGAACAATGTTGCCTTTTTCAGCTCCATAAAATTGTGAGAAGCACTTTTGTACAACAGGAATTAGACTCTAATTACGTCTGCAAATCCACGTTTATGCTACGTGTGCGTTTGTATATCCAATAGGTTTCAGTTGAGTAAATCAGATAAGCGATTATGCGCTCTGCTCCTTACACTTTAAACATAAATTGGTGCAACTGGTGCCTATTTCAGCCCCGGGTGATCGTGA
This sequence comes from Magallana ariakensis, assembly GCA_020458035.1. NCBI lineage: Eukaryota > Metazoa > Mollusca > Bivalvia > Ostreida > Ostreidae > Magallana > Magallana ariakensis. Next base: position 38,037,913 of record CM035815.1, on the reverse strand, counting down.
GGAACAACCGTTTATACTAGAATCTGGTTTAACCTCATCAGTACAACTTCAAGATTCAGAGTGAGGTGCGCTGTTATATCCCTTATGTTTTAGAATTGAAATGATCGTATAAGGGTTAAATCGGTCTCCTTCGCATTAGTTCGACACAATTCGGTGCAACTGGTGCATGTTTCAGAATTGGAAGATCTTGAGGAACAGCCGTTTGTACTAGAAACTTACTTAAGTTGCTAAACACAACTTCAAGTTTCGGCTTGAGGTGCCCGATTATACCACTTTTGTTTTAGAGTTGAATTTATCATATTAAGGTTAAATTGGTCATCTTGGCATGAGTTCGACAGAATTCGGTGCAACTGGTGCATGTTTCAGCGTTGGAAGAGCGTAAGGAACAACCATTTCTACTAGAATCTGGCTTAACCTACTGAACACAACATTCAGTTTCGGCGAAATGTACTCTATTATACCCCTAAAGATTTAGAATTGAAGTTCTGCAAATAATCCTATAAGGGCTGCTTAGTTCATTTGACATACTTTCTACAAGACCCTTTGATACCAGTGCCTTTTTTAACCGTGTGAAATCGTGAGAATCATCTGTTTTTGTCAGAAATTAGTCACAATTAATCAGCACAAGTCCTAGTTTAATCTAGAGTTGCGTTATTATAACACCTATAAATGGTAAACAACTGTTCTAATATGGCTTTATTCAATCCAACTCACACACTAACATAATCGTAAAAATGCTGCATTTCTTTGCACAAGAATATGTCAAACAGACATTTCCATCGACAATTAAACTAATTTAACCGTACACGTCCTACTTTATTATAAATTTGAGGTATTATAACCGCTATATTTGAATATTCAATTATTTCTGTAAGTGTTTATTGTGTCATTTTTACAAGCTTTCCACAGATTATGGGAACAATGTTCCCTTTTTCAGCTCCATAAAATTGTGGGAAGCACTTTTGTACAACAGGAATTAGACTCTAATTACGTTTGCAAATCCACGTTTTTGCTACGTGTGCGTTTGTATATCCAATAAGTTTCAGTTGAGTAAACCACATAAGCGATTATGCGCTCTGCTCCATACACTTTAAACATAAATTGGTGCAACTGGTGCCTATTTCAGCCTTGGGTGATCGTGAGGAACAACCGTTTATACTAGAATCTGGTTTAACCTCATCAGTACAACTTCAAGATTCAGAGTGAGGTGCGCTGTTATATCCCTTATGTTTTAGAATTGAAATTATTGTGTAAGGGTTAAATCGGTCTCCTTCGCATTAGTTCGACACAATTCGGTGCAACTGGTGCATGTTTCAGAATTGGAAGATCTAGAGGAATAGCCGTTTGTACTAGAAACTTACTTAAGTTGCTCAACACAACTTCCAGATTCGGCTTGAGGTGCCCGATTATACCGCTTTTGTTTTAGAGTTGAATTTATCATATTAAGGTTAAATCGGTCATCTTGGCATGAGTTCGACAGAATTCGGTGCAACTGGTGCATGTTTCAGCGTTGGAAGATCGTAAGGAACAACCTTATGTACTAGAATCTGTCTTAACCTACTGAACACAATTTCCAGTTTCGGAGAAATGTACTCTATTATCCCCCTAATGATTTAGAATTGAAGTTCTGCAAATAAGCCTATAAGGGTTGTTTAGTTCATTTGACATACTTTTTACAAGAACCTTTGCTACCAGTGCCTTTTTTAACCGTGTGAAATCGTGAGAATCATCTGTTTTTCTGTTTTTGTCAGAAATTCGTCACAGTTAATCAGCACAAGTCCAAGTTTAATCTAGAGTTGCGTTATTATAACACCTATAAAATTGGTAAACAACTGTTCTTATATGGCTTTATTCAATCCAACTCACACACTAACATATTCGTAAAAATGCTGCATTTCTTTGCACAAGAATATGTCAAACAGACATTTGCATCGACAATTAAACTAATTTAACCGTACACGTCCTACTTTATTATAAATTTGAGGTATTATAACCTCTATATTTGAATATTCAATTATTTCTGTAAGTGTTTATTGGGTCTTTTTACAAGCTTTCCACAGATTATGGGAACAATGTTGCCTGTTTCAGCTCCATAAAATTGTGGGAAGCACTTTTGTACAACAGGAATTAGAATCTAATTACGTTTGCAAATCCACGTTTATGCTACGTGTGCGTTTGTATATCCAATAAGTTTCAGTTGAGTAAATCAGATAAGCGATTATGCGCTCTGCTCCATACACTTTAAACATAAATTGGTGCAACTAGTGCCTATTTCAGCTTTGGGAGATCGTGAGGAACAACCGTTTATACTAGAATCTGGTTGAACCTCATCAGTACAACTTCAAGTTTCAGAGTGAGGTGCGCTGTTATATCCCTTATGTTTTAGAATTGAAATTATTGTATAAGGGTTAAATCGGTCTCCTTCGCATTAGTTCGACAGAATTCGGTGCAACTGGTGCATGTTTGAGATTTGGAAGATCTTGAGGGACAACTGTTTGTACTAGAAACTTACTTAAGTTACTCAACACAACTTCCAGTTTCGGCTTGAGGTGCCCGATTATACCACTTTTGTTTTAGAGTTGAATTTATCATTTTAAGGTTAAATCGGTCATCTTGGCATGAGTTCGACAGAATTCGGTGCATTTCTTTGCACAAGAATATGTCAAACAGACATTTGCATCGACAATTAAACTAATTTAACCGTACTCGTCCTACTTTATTATAAATTTGAGGTATTATAACCGCTATATTTGAATATTCAATTATTTCTGTAAATGTTTATTGGGTCTTTTTTACAAGCTTTCCACAGATTATGGGAACAATGTTGCCTGTTTCAGCTCCATAAAATTGTGGGAAGCACTTTTGTACAACAGGAATTAGACTCTAATTACGTCTGCAAATCCACGTTTATGCTACGTGTGCGTTTGTATATCCAATAAGTTTCAGTAAAGTAAATCAGAGAAGCGAATTTGCGCTCTGCTCCATACACTTTAAACATAAATTGGTGCAGCTGGTGTCTATTTCAGCTTTGGGAGATCGTGAGGAACAACCGTTTATACTAGAATCTGGTTTAACCTCATCAGTACAACTTCCAGTTTCAGAGTGAGGTGCGCTGTTACATCCCTTTTGTTTTAGAATTGAAATTATTGTACAAGGGTTTAATCGGTCTCCTTCGCATTAGTTCGACACAATTCGGTGCAACTGGTGCATGTTTCAGAATTGGAAGATCTTGAGGAACAACCGTTTGTACTAGAAACTTACTTAAGTTACTCAACACAACTTCCAGTTTCGGCTTGAGGTGCCCGATTATACCGCTTTGGTTTTAGAGTTGAATTTATCATATTAAGGTGAAATCGGTCATCTTGGAATGAGTTCGACAGAATTCGGTGCAACTGGTTCATGTTTCAGCGTTGGAAGATCGTAAGGAACAACCTTTTGTACTAGAAACTGGCTTAACCTACTGAATACAACTTCTAGTTTCGGCCAAATGTACTCTATTATACCCCTAAAGATTTAGAATTGAAGTTCTGCAAATAATCCTATAAGGGTTGTTTAGTTCATTTGACATACTTTTCTACAAGAACCTTTGCTACCAGTGCCTTTTTTAACCGTGTGAAATCGTCAGAATCATCTGTTTTTGTCAGAAATTAGTCACAGTTAATCAGCACTACTCCTAGTTTAATCTAGAGTTGCGTTATTATAACACCTATAAATGGTAAACAACTGTTCTTATATGGCTTTATTCAATCCAACTCACACACTAACATATTCGTAAAAATGCTGTATTTCTTTGCACAAGAATATGTCAAACAGACATTTGCATCGACAATTAAACTAATTTAACCGTACTCGTCCTACTTTATTATATATTTGAGGTATTATAACCGCTATATTTGAATATTCAATTATTTCTGTTAATGTTTATTGGGTCTTTTTTACAAGCTTTCCACAGATTATGGGAACAATGTTGCCTGTTTCAGCTCCATAAAATTGTGGGAAGCACTTTTGTACAACAGGAATTAGACTCTAATTACGTCTGCAAATCCACGTTTATGCTACGTGTGCGTTTGTATATCCAATAAGTTTCAGTTAAGTAGATCAGAAAAGCGATTATGCACTCTGCTCCGCACACTTTAAACATAAATTGGTGCAGCTCGTGTCTATTTCAGCTTTGGGGGATCGTGAGGAAAAACCGTTTATACTAGAATCTGGTTTAACCTCATCAGTACAACTTCAAGATTCAGAGTGAGGTGCGCTGTTATATGCCTTATGTTTTAGAATTGAAATGATTGTATAAGGGTTAAATCGGTCTCCTTCGCATTAGTTCGACACAATTCGGTGCAACTGGTGCATGTTTCAGAATTGGAAGATCTTGAGGAACAGCCGTTTGTACTAGAAACTTACTTAAGTTGCTAAACACAACTTCCAGATTCGGCTTGAGGTGCCCGATTATACCACTTTTGTTTTAGAGTTGAATTTATCATATTAAGGTTAAATCGGTCATCTTGGCATGAGTTCGACAGAATTCGGTGCAACTGGTGCATGTTTCAGCGTTGGAAGATCGTAAGGAACAACCTTATGTACTAGAATCTGGCTTAACCTACTGAACACAACTTCCAGTTTCGGCGAAATGTACTCTATTATACCCCTAAAGATTTAGAATTGAAGTTCTGCAAATAATCCTATAAGGGTTGTTTAGTTCATTTGACATACTTTCTACAAGAACCTTTGCTACCAGTGCCTTTTTTAACCGTGTGAAATCGTCAGAATCATCTGTTTTTCTGTTTTTGTCAGAAATTAGTGACAGTTAATCAGCACAAGTCCTAGTTTAATCTAGAGTTGCGTTATTATAACACCTATAAAATGGTAAACAACTGTTCTTATATGGGTTTATTCAATCCAACTCACACACTAACATATTCGTAAAAATGTTGCATTTCTTTGCACAAGAATATGCAAAACAGACATTTGCATCGAGAATTAAACTAATTTAACCGTACATGTCCTACATTATTATAAATTTGAGGTATCATAACCGCTATATTTGAATATTCAATTATTTCTGTAAGTGTTTATTGGGTCTTTTTTACAAGCTTTCCATAGATTATGGGAACAATGTTGCCTGTTTCAGCTCCATAAAATTGTGGGAAGCACTTTTGTACAACAGGAATTAGACTCTAATTACGTCTGCAAATCCACGTTTATGCTACGTGTGCGTTTGTATATCCAATAAGTTTCAGTTGAGTAAATCAGATAAGCGATTATGCGCTCTGCTCCTTACACTTTAAACATAAATTGGTGCAACTGGTGCCTATTTCAGCTTTGGGAGATCGTGAGGAAAAACCCTTTATACTAGAATCTGGTTTAACCTCATCAGTACAACTTCAAGATTCAGAGTGAGGTGCGCTGTTATATCCCTTATGTTTTAGAATTGAAATTATTGTATAAGGGTTAAATCGGTCTCCTTCGCATTAGTTCGACACAATTCGGTGCAACTGGTGCATGTTTCAGAATTGGAAGATCTTGAGGAACAACCGTTTGTACTAGAAACTTACTTAAGTTACTCAACACAACTTCCAGTTTTGGCTTGAGGTGCCCGATTATACCACTTTGGTTTTAGAGTTGAATTTATCATATTAAGCTTAAATTGGTCATCTTGGCATGAGTTCGACAGAATTCGGTGCAACTGGTGCATGTTTCAGCGTTGGAAGATCGTAAGGAACAACCTTTTGTACTAGAATCTGGCTAAACCTACTGAACACAACTTCCAGTTTCGGCCAAATGTACTCTATTATACCCCTAAAGATTTAGAATTGAAGTTCTGCAAATAATCCTATAAGGGTTGTTTAGTTCATTTGACATACTTTCTACAAGATCCTTTGATACCAGTGCCTTTTTCAACCGTGTGAAATCGTCAGAATCATCTGTTTTTGTCAGAAATTAGTCACAGTTAATCATCACAATTCCTAGTTTAGTCTAGAGTTGCGTTATTATAACCACTATAAAATTGTAAACAACTGTTCTTATATGGGTTCATTCAATCCAACTCACACACTAACATATTCGTAAAAATGCTGCATTTCTTTGCACAAGAATATGCAAAACAGACATTTGCATCGACTATTAAACTAATTTAACGGTACATGTCCTACATTATTATAAATTTGAGGTATTATAACCGCTATATTTGAATATTCAATTATTTCTATAAGTGTTTTTTAGGTGTTTTTTACAAGCATTCCACATATTATGGGAACAATGTTGCCTGTTTCAGCTCCATAAAATTGTGTGAAGCACTTGTGTACAACAAAAATTAGACTCTATATACGTTTGCAAATCCAAGTTTATGCTACATGTGCGTTTGTATATCCAATAAGTTTCAGTTGAATAAATCAGATAAGCGATTATGCGCTCTGCTCCATACACTTTAAACATAAATTGGTGCAACTGGTGCCTATTTCAGCTTTGGGAGATCGTGAGAAACAACCGTTTTTACAAGAATCTGGTTTAACCTAATCAGCACAACTTCAAATTTCAGAATGAGGTGCGCTGTTATACCCCGTATGTTTTAGAATTGAAATTATTGTATAAGGGTTAAATCGGTCTCCTTCGCATTAGTTCGACACAATTCGGTGCAACTGGTGCATGTTTCAGAATTGGAAGATCTTGAGGAACAACCGTTTGTACTAGAAACTTACTTAAGTTACTCAACACAACTTCCAGTTTTGGCTTGAGGTGCCCGATTATACCACTTTGGTTTTAGAGTTGAATTTATCATATTAAGCTTAAATTGGTCATCTTGGCATGAGTTCGACAGAATTCGGTGCAACTGGTGCATGTTTCAGCGTTGGAAGATCGTAAGGAACAACCTTTTGTACTAGAATCTGGCTAAACCTACTGAACACAACTTCCAGTTTCGGCCAAATGTACTCTATTATACCCCTAAAGATTTAGAATTGAAGTTCTGCAAATAATCCTATAAGGGTTGTTTAGTTCATTTGACATACTTTCTACAAGATCCTTTGATACCAGTGCCTTTTTCAACCGTGTGAAATCGTCAGAATCATCTGTTTTTGTCAGAAATTAGTCACAGTTAATCATCACAAGTCCTAGTTTAGTCTAGAGTTGCGTTATTATAACCACTATAAAATTGTAAACAACTGTTCTTATATGGGTTCATTCAATCCAACTCACACACTAACATATTCGTAAAAATGCTGCATTTCTTTGCACAAGAATATGCAAAACAGACATTTGCATCGACTATTAAACTAATTTAACGGTACATGTCCTACATTATTATAAATTTGAGGTATTATAACCGCTATATTTGAATATTCAATTATTTCTATAAGTGTTTTTTAGGTGTTTTTTACAAGCATTCCACATATTATGGGAACAATGTTGCCTGTTTCAGCTCCATAAAATTGTGTGAAGCACTTGTGTACAACAAAAATTAGACTCTATATACGTTTGCAAATCCAAGTTTATGCTACATGTGCGTTTGTATATCCAATAAGTTTCAGTTGAATAAATCAGATAAGCGATTATGCGCTCTGCCCCATACACTTTAAACATAAATTGGTGCAACTGGTGCCTATTTCAGCTTTGGGAGATCGTGAGAAACAACCGTTTTTACAAGAATCTGGTTTAACCTAATCAGCACAACTTCAAATTTCAGAATGAGGTGTTATACCCCGTATGTTTTAGAATTGAAATTATTGTATAAGGGTTAAATCGGTCTACTTCGGATTAGTGCGACACAATTCGGTGCAACTGGTGCATTTTTCATAATTGGAAGATCTTGAGGAACTACCGTTTGTACTAGAAACTTACTTTTTTTTTTTCCATTTATTTCACATTACAGAACAACCCATTAACAATATCCAACTATCTCGGGCCAAGATAGTTAGTGATAAAGTAATATGATATGTATTATAACAATTACAGCATATCTGCAAATTTCACAATATTAATTCTAAACATTTGTATTTTTGAAATATTTACAAGTACATCAATATTGTATCTTATATTGTTTTTCAAATATAAAACCAATGCATTATATGTCTCTGTTTTGTTTTGAAATCTACAACACATTTTATATTTAAATATCTTGTAGGCTATGAAAGACACAATAGTATTCAAAAATCGTATTTTTGCGTTTCGTTCAAAGTAAAAACCCAACATAACATGTTTCCACTGTATATCAAATCCTATAACTAGGCTTAAAGTTGACCATATCATCTTAACATGTTCACACTCAAAAATCAAATGTTTTACATCTTCAATTTCGCTACACATATTACAAGAAGCAGAAGACCTATATTTGCATTTAAAAAGAAAGCTGTTACAGCACACTGTATTATTCAGCAATTTGTAATTAAATTCACATATTCGTTTGTCAAATATATCTTTTACTTTGTTTTTGTATATGTCATTCCAATATTCTTTTTCCACTGAAAACAGTCTTTTAAACAATACCTGATGACAGGAGGCTTAAATTTTTTGTACAACAAATTTTCGTAGAAAAATTTACATTTTTTGTCTTCGATACAATGTAAACCATTAATAAAAATAAAATCACCAGTGGATACTTTTTGTATATATTGACAACATTTCATATTAAATCTTAGTGATTTTTTATATATTGCATTTCTAACTATTCTATATTCACACATCCAGTTAGCTTTTTGCTTTAGAGTAGATGACAATTCTTGAAGTGTTTTGAATTGGCCATCAGCATTAAAAAGATCCTTTACATACAATATGCCGCTTTGAATCCAACTTTTATGACAAATTGTTTTATTATCAAATTGAAACAAATTATTGTTCCAAATTGGTTGTTTAGCAAAATTTATATCAGATAATTTAGTAATGTCAATGTTTTTTTTACAATCGTTGAAACTACAAAACACTTCTTTATAAAAAAATTGGGAGTTTAGAAATGATCTTAAAATTAGAGATATTAGTCTCCGATACGTTTAATACATAATTGATATCTACATTTAAAACTCTCAAATAACTATCAACTATTCTGTTAATTATGCATGTATTGTCCATCAAGATTCTACACCATACAGCTTTTAAAGCCTTAAACTTCGATTCAATATCAACAACTCCTATACCGCCATCTTCTTGTCTTCCAATCACAGTATCTCTTTTTATTCTATCTCTTTTATTCCAAATGAAATTAAATATGCTATTTTTCAGTCGTTTAATATATTCAGGGTCAGGCATAGGTAATATAGAACCCACATAAATTATTTTAGATATAGCTAGTGAATTAACAATGAATGCTTTTCCAAATATAGTTAATTTTCTTTTTTTCCAGGACTCGAAGAGTTTTTCCATATTTTGAAAAGAGTGTAACCAATTAAGTTCATAGCATTGATTTTTATTATGTCCAATGTAAATACCCAAACATCTAACAACATCATTGGTTACATCGATGCCGCTTATATTATTATATCTGTCTTTCAGACTACCAAGAAACTTACTTAAGTTGCTCAACCCAACTTCCAGTTTCGGATTGAGGTACCCGATTATACCACTTTTGTTTTAGAGTTGAATTTATCATATTAAGATTAAATCGGTCATCTTGGCATTAGTTCGACAGAATTCGGTGCAACTGGTGCATGTTTCAGCGTTGGAAGATCGTAAGGAACAACCTTTTGTACTAGAATCTGGCTTAACCTACTGAACACAACTTGCAGTTTCGGCCAAATGTACTCTATTATACCCATAATGATTTAGAATTGAAGTTCTGCAAATAATCCTATAAGGGTTGTTTAGTTCATTTGACATACTTTCTACAAGAACCTTTGCTACCAGTGCCTTTTTTAACCGTGTGAAATCGTGAGAATCATCTGTTTTTCTGTTTTTGTCAGAAATTAGTCACAGTTAATCAGCACAAGTCCTAGTTTAATCTAGAGTTGCGTTATTATAACACCTATAAAATTATATATTCGTAAAAATGCTGCATTTCTTTGCACAAGAATATGTCAAACAGACATTTGCATCGACAATTAAACTAATTTAACCGTACACGTCCTACTTTATTATAAATTTGAGGTATTATAACCGCTATATTTGAATATTCAATTATTTCTGTAAGTGTTTATTGGGTCTTTTTACAAGCTTTCCACAGATTATGGGAACAATGTTGCCTGTTTCAGCTCCATAAAATTGTGGGAAGCACTTTTGTACAACAGGAATTAGAATCTAATTACGTTTGCAAATCCACGTTTATGCTACGTGTGCGTTTGTATATCCAATAAGTTTCAGTTGAGTAAATCAGATAAGCGATTATGCGCTCTGCTCCATACACTTTAAACATAAATTGGTGCAACTAGTGCCTATTTCAGCTTTGGGAGATCGTGAGAAACAACCGTTTTTACAAGAATCTGGTTTAACCTAATCAGCACAACTTCAAATTTCAGAATGAGGTGCGCTGTTATACCCCGTATGTTTTAGAATTGAAATTATTGTATAAGGGTTAAATCGGTCTCCTTCGCATTAGTTCGACACAATTCGGTGCAACTGGTGCATGTTTCAGAATTGGAAGATCTTGAGGAACAACCGTTTGTACTAGAAACTTACTTAAGTTACTCAACACAACTTCCAGTTTTGGCTTGAGGTGCCCGATTATACCACTTTGGTTTTAGAGTTGAATTTATCATATTAAGCTTAAATTGGTCATCTTGGCATGAGTTCGACAGAATTCGGTGCAACTGGTGCATGTTTCAGCGTTGGAAGATCGTAAGGAACAACCTTTTGTACTAGAATCTGGCTAAACCTACTGAACACAACTTCCAGTTTCGGCCAAATGTACTCTATTATACCCCTAAAGATTTAGAATTGAAGTTCTGCAAATAATCCTATAAGGGTTGTTTAGTTCATTTGACATACTTTCTACAAGATCCTTTGATACCAGTGCCTTTTTCAACCGTGTGAAATCGTCAGAATCATCTGTTTTTGTCAGAAATTAGTCACAGTTAATCATCACAAGTCCTAGTTTAGTCTAGAGTTGCGTTATTATAACCACTATAAAATTGTAAACAACTGTTCTTATATGGGTTCATTCAATCCAACTCACACACTAACATATTCGTAAAAATGCTGCATTTCTTTGCACAAGAATATGCAAAACAGACATTTGCATCGACTATTAAACTAATTTAACGGTACATGTCCTACATTATTATAAATTTGAGGTATTATAACCGCTATATTTGAATATTCAATTATTTCTATAAGTGTTTTTTAGGTGTTTTTTACAAGCATTCCACATATTATGGGAACAATGTTGCCTGTTTCAGCTCCATAAAATTGTGTGAAGCACTTGTGTACAACAAAAATTAGACTCTATATACGTTTGCAAATCCAAGTTTATGCTACATGTGCGTTTGTATATCCAATAAGTTTCAGTTGAATAAATCAGATAAGCGATTATGCGCTCTGCCCCATACACTTTAAACATAAATTGGTGCAACTGGTGCCTATTTCAGCTTTGGGAGATCGTGAGAAACAACCGTTTTTACAAGAATCTGGTTTAACCTAATCAGCACAACTTCAAATTTCAGAATGAGGTGCGCTGTTATACCCCGTATGTTTTAGAATTGAAATTATTGTATAAGGGTTAAATCGGTCTACTTCGGATTAGTGCGACACAATTCGGTGCAACTGGTGCATTTTTCATAATTGGAAGATCTTGAGGAACTACCGTTTGTACTAGAAACTTACTTTTTTTTTTTCCATTTATTTCACATTACAGAACAACCCATTAACAATATCCAACTATCTCGGGCCAAGATAGTTAGTGATAAAGTAATATGATATGTATTATAACAATTACAGCATATCTGCAAATTTCACAATATTAATTCTAAACATTTGTATTTTTGAAATATTTACAAGTACATCAATATTGTATCTTATATTGTTTTTCAAATATAAAACCAATGCATTATATGTCTCTGTTTTGTTTTGAAATCTACAACACATTTTATATTTAAATATCTTGTAGGCTATGAAAGACACAATAGTATTCAAAAATCGTATTTTTGCGTTTCGTTCAAAGTAAAAACCCAACATAACATGTTTCCACTGTATATCAAATCCTATAACTAGGCTTAAAGTTGACCATATCATCTTAACATGTTCACACTCAAAAATCAAATGTTTTACATCTTCAATTTCGCTACACATATTACAAGAAGCAGAAGACCTATATTTGCATTTAAAAAGAAAGCTGTTACAGCACACTGTATTATTCAGCAATTTGTAATTAAATTCACATATTCGTTTGTCAAATATATCTTTTACTTTGTTTTTGTATATGTCATTCCAATATTCTTTTTCCACTGAAAACGGTCTTTTAAACAATACCTGATGACAGGAGGCTTAAATTTTTTGTACAACAAATTTTCGTAGAAAAATTTACATTTTTTGTCTTCGATACAATGTAAACCATTAATAAAAATAAAATCACCAGTGGATACTTTTTGTATATATTGACAACATTTCATATTAAATCTTAGTGATTTTTTATATATTGCATTTCTAACTATTCTATATTCACACATCCAGTTAGCTTTTTGCTTTAGAGTAGATGACAATTCTTGAAGTGTTTTGAATTGGCCATCAGCATTAAAAAGATCCTTTACATACAATATGCCGCTTTGAATCCAACTTTTATGACAAATTGTTTTATTATCAAATTGAAACAAATTATTGTTCCAAATTGGTTGTTTAGCAAAATTTATATCAGATAATTTAGTAATGTCAATGTTTTTTTTACAATCGTTGAAACTACAAAACACTTCTTTATAAAAAAATTGGGAGTTTAGAAATGATCTTAAAATTAGAGATATTAGTCTCCGATACGTTTAATACATAATTGATATCTACATTTAAAACTCTCAAATAACTATCAACTATTCTGTTAATTATGCATGTATTGTCCATCAAGATTCTACACCATACAGCTTTTAAAGCCTTAAACTTCGATTCAATATCAACAACTCCTATACCGCCATCTTCTTGTCTTCCAATCACAGTATCTCTTTTTATTCTATCTCTTTTATTCCAAATGAAATTAAATATGCTATTTTTCAGTCGTTTAATATATTCAGGGTCAGGCATAGGTAATATAGAACCCACATAAATTATTTTAGATATAGCTAGTGAATTAACAATGAATGCTTTTCCAAATATAGTTAATTTTCTTTTTTTCCAGGACTCGAAGAGTTTTTCCATATTTTGAAAAGAGTGTAACCAATTAAGTTCATAGCATTGATTTTTATTATGTCCAATGTAAATACCCAAACATCTAACAACATCATTGGTTACATCGATGCCGCTTATATTATTATATCTGTCTTTCAGACTACCAAGAAACTTACTTAAGTTGCTCAACCCAACTTCCAGTTTCGGATTGAGGTACCCGATTATACCACTTTTGTTTTAGAGTTGAATTTATCATATTAAGATTAAATCGGTCATCTTGGCATTAGTTCGACAGAATTCGGTGCAACTGGTGCATGTTTCAGCGTTGGAAGATCGTAAGGAACAACCTTTTGTACTAGAATCTGGCTTAACCTACTGAACACAACTTGCAGTTTCGGCCAAATGTACTCTATTATACCCATAATGATTTAGAATTGAAGTTCTGCAAATAATCCTATAAGGGTTGTTTAGTTCATTTGACATACTTTCTACAAGAACCTTTGCTACCAGTGCCTTTTTTAACCGTGTGAAATCGTGAGAATCATCTGTTTTTCTGTTTTTGTCAGAAATTCGTCACAGTTAATCAGCACAAGTCCTAGTTTAATCTAGAGTTGCGTTATTATAACACCTATAAAATTATATATTCGTAAAAATGCTGCATTTCTTTGCACAAGAATATGTCAAACAGACATTTGCATCGACAATTAAACTAATTTAACCGTACACGTCCTACTTTATTATAAATTTGAGGTATTATAACCTCTATATTTGAATATTCAATTATTTCTGTAAGTGTTTATTGGGTCTTTTTACAAGCTTTCCACAGATTATGGGAACAATGTTGCCTGTTTCAGCTCCATAAAATTGTGGGAAGCACTTTTGTACAACAGGAATTAGAATCTAATTACGTTTGCAAATCCACGTTTATGCTACGTGTGCGTTTGTATATCCAATAAGTTTCAGTTGAGTAAATCAGATAAGCGATTATGCGCTCTGCTCCATACACTTTAAACATAAATTGGTGCAACTAGTGCCTATTTCAGCTTTGGGAGATCGTGAGAAACAACCGTTTTTACAAGAATCTGGTTTAACCTAATCAGCACAACTTCAAATTTCAGAATGAGGTGCGCTGTTATACCCCGTATGTTTTAGAATTGAAATTATTGTATAAGGGTTAAATCGGTCTCCTTCGCATTAGTTCGACACAATTCGGTGCAACTGGTGCATGTTTCAGAATTGGAAGATCTTGAGGAACAACCGTTTGTACTAGAAACTTACTTAAGTTACTCAACACAACTTCCAGTTTTGGCTTGAGGTGCCCGATTATACCACTTTGGTTTTAGAGTTGAATTTATCATATTAAGCTTAAATTGGTCATCTTGGCATGAGTTCGACAGAATTCGGTGCAACTGGTGCATGTTTCAGCGTTGGAAGATCGTAAGGAACAACCTTTTGTACTAGAATCTGGCTAAACCTACTGAACACAACTTCCAGTTTCGGCCAAATGTACTCTATTATACCCCTAAAGATTTAGAATTGAAGTTCTGCAAATAATCCTATAAGGGTTGTTTAGTTCATTTGACATACTTTCTACAAGATCCTTTGATACCAGTGCCTTTTTCAACCGTGTGAAATCGTCAGAATCATCTGTTTTTGTCAGAAATTAGTCACAGTTAATCATCACAAGTCCTAGTTTAGTCTAGAGTTGCGTTATTATAACCACTATAAAATTGTAAACAACTGTTCTTATATGGGTTCATTCAATCCAACTCACACACTAACATATTCGTAAAAATGCTGCATTTCTTTGCACAAGAATATGCAAAACAGACATTTGCATCGACTATTAAACTAATTTAACGGTACATGTCCTACATTATTATAAATTTGAGGTATTATAACCGCTATATTTGAATATTCAATTATTTCTATAAGTGTTTTTTAGGTGTTTTTTACAAGCATTCCACATATTATGGGAACAATGTTGCCTGTTTCAGCTCCATAAAATTGTGTGAAGCACTTGTGTACAACAAAAATTAGACTCTATATACGTTTGCAAATCCAAGTTTATGCTACATGTGCGTTTGTATATCCAATAAGTTTCAGTTGAATAAATCAGATAAGCGATTATGCGCTCTGCCCCATACACTTTAAACATAAATTGGTGCAACTGGTGCCTATTTCAGCTTTGGGAGATCGTGAGAAACAACCGTTTTTACAAGAATCTGGTTTAACCTAATCAGCACAACTTCAAATTTCAGAATGAGGTGCGCTGTTATACCCCGTATGTTTTAGAATTGAAATTATTGTATAAGGGTTAAATCGGTCTACTTCGGATTAGTGCGACACAATTCGGTGCAACTGGTGCATTTTTCATAATTGGAAGATCTTGAGGAACTACCGTTTGTACTAGAAACTTACTTTTTTTTTTTCCATTTATTTCACATTACAGAACAACCCATTAACAATATCCAACTATCTCGGGCCAAGATAGTTAGTGATAAAGTAATATGATATGTATTATAACAATTACAGCATATCTGCAAATTTCACAATATTAATTCTAAACATTTGTATTTTTGAAATATTTACAAGTACATCAATATTGTATCTTATATTGTTTTTCAAATATAAAACCAATGCATTATATGTCTCTGTTTTGTTTTGAAATCTACAACACATTTTATATTTAAATATCTTGTAGGCTATGAAAGACACAATAGTATTCAAAAATCGTATTTTTGCGTTTCGTTCAAAGTAAAAACCCAACATAACATGTTTCCACTGTATATCAAATCCTATAACTAGGCTTAAAGTTGACCATATCATCTTAACATGTTCACACTCAAAAATCAAATGTTTTACATCTTCAATTTCGCTACACATATTACAAGAAGCAGAAGACCTATATTTGCATTTAAAAAGAAAGCTGTTACAGCACACTGTATTATTCAGCAATTTGTAATTAAATTCACATATTCGTTTGTCAAATATATCTTTTACTTTGTTTTTGTATATGTCATTCCAATATTCTTTTTCCACTGAAAACGGTCTTTTAAACAATACCTGATGACAGGAGGCTTAAATTTTTTGTACAACAAATTTTCGTAGAAAAATTTACATTTTTTGTCTTCGATACAATGTAAACCATTAATAAAAATAAAATCACCAGTGGATACTTTTTGTATATATTGACAACATTTCATATTAAATCTTAGTGATTTTTTATATATTGCATTTCTAACTATTCTATATTCACACATCCAGTTAGCTTTTTGCTTTAGAGTAGATGACAATTCTTGAAGTGTTTTGAATTGGCCATCAGCATTAAAAAGATCCTTTACATACAATATGCCGCTTTGAATCCAACTTTTATGACAAATTGTTTTATTATCAAATTGAAACAAATTATTGTTCCAAATTGGTTGTTTAGCAAAATTTATATCAGATAATTTAGTAATGTCAATGTTTTTTTTACAATCGTTGAAACTACAAAACACTTCTTTATAAAAAAATTGGGAGTTTAGAAATGATCTTAAAATTAGAGATATTAGTCTCCGATACGTTTAATACATAATTGATATCTACATTTAAAACTCTCAAATAACTATCAACTATTCTGTTAATTATGCATGTATTGTCCATCAAGATTCTACACCATACAGCTTTTAAAGCCTTAAACTTCGATTCAATATCAACAACTCCTATACCGCCATCTTCTTGTCTTCCAATCACAGTATCTCTTTTTATTCTATCTCTTTTATTCCAAATGAAATTAAATATGCTATTTTTCAGTCGTTTAATATATTCAGGGTCAGGCATAGGTAATATAGAACCCACATAAATTATTTTAGATATAGCTAGTGAATTAACAATGAATGCTTTTCCAAATATAGTTAATTTTCTTTTTTTCCAGGACTCGAAGAGTTTTTCCATATTTTGAAAAGAGTGTAACCAATTAAGTTCATAGCATTGATTTTTATTATGTCCAATGTAAATACCCAAACATCTAACAACATCATTGGTTACATCGATGCCGCTTATATTATTATATCTGTCTTTCAGACTACCAAGAAACTTACTTAAGTTGCTCAACCCAACTTCCAGTTTCGGATTGAGGTACCCGATTATACCACTTTTGTTTTAGAGTTGAATTTATCATATTAAGATTAAATCGGTCATCTTGGCATTAGTTCGACAGAATTCGGTGCAACTGGTGCATGTTTCAGCGTTGGAAGATCGTAAGGAACAACCTTTTGTACTAGAATCTGGCTTAACCTACTGAACACAACTTGCAGTTTCGGCCAAATGTACTCTATTATACCCATAATGATTTAGAATTGAAGTTCTGCAAATAATCCTATAAGGGTTGTTTAGTTCATTTGACATTCTTTCTACAAGAACCTTTGCTACCAGTGCCTTTTAACCGTGTGAAATCGTGAGAATCATCTGTTTTTGTCAGAAATTAGTCACAGTTAATCAGCACAAGTCCTAGTTTAATCTAGAGTTGCGTTATTATAACCCCTATAAAATTGTAAACAACTGTTCTTATATGGGTTTATTCAATCCAACTCACACACTAACATATTCGTAAAAATGCTGCATTTCTTTGCACAAGAATATGCAAAACAGACATTTGCATCGACAATTAAACTAATTTAACCGTACATGTTCAACATTATTATAAATTTGAGGTATTATAACCGCTATATTTGAATATTCAATTATTTCTGTAAGTGTTTATTGGGTGTTTTTTACAAGCATTCCACAGATTATGGGAACAATGTTGCCTGTTTCAGCTCCATAAAATTGTGGGAAGCACTTGTGTACAACAGAAATTAGACTCTATATACGTTTGCAAATCCAAGTTTATGCTACGTGTGCGTTTGTATCTCCAATAAGTTTCAGTTGAATAAATCAGATAAGCGATTATGCGCTCTGCCCCATACACTTTAAACATAAATTGGTGCAACTGGTGCCTATTTCAGCTTTGGGAGATCGTGAGGAACAACCGTTTTTACAAGAATCTGGTTTAACCTCATCAGTACAACTTCAAGATTCAGAGTGAGGTGCGCTGTTATATCCCTTATGTTTTAGAATTGAAATTATTGTATAAGGGTTAAATCGGTCTCCTTCGCATTAGTTCGACACAATTCGGTGCAACTGGTGCATGTTTCAGAATTGGAAGATCTTGAGGAACAGCCGTTTGTACTAGAAACTTACTTAAGTTGCTCAACACAACGTCCAGTTTCGGCTTGAGGTGCCCGATTATACCACTTTTGTTTTAGAGTTGAATTTATCATATTAAGCTTAAATTGGTCATCTTGGCATGAGTTCGACAGAATTCGGTGCAACTGGTGCATGTTTCAGCGTTGGAAGATCGTAAGGAACAACCTTTTGTACTAGAATCTGGCTTAACCTACTAAACAAAACTTCCAGTTTCGGCCAAATGTACTCTATTATACCCCTAAAGATTTAGAATTGAAGTTCTGCAAATAATCCTATAAGGGTTGTTTAGTTCATTTGACATACTTTCTACAAGATCCTTTGATACCAGTGCCTTTTTTAACCGTGTGAAATCGTGAGAATCATCTGTTTTTGTCAGAAATTAGTCACAGTTAATCAGCACAAGTCCTAGTTTAATCTAGAGTTGCGTTATTATAACACCTATAAATGGTTAACAACTGTTCTTATATGGCTTTATTCAATCTAACTCACACACTAACATATTCGTAAAAATGCTGCATTTCTTTGCACAAGAATATGTCAAACAGACATTTGCATCGACAATTAAACTAATTTAACCGTACACGTCCTACTTTATTATAAATTTGAGGTATTATAACCGCTATATTTGAATATTCAATTATTTCTGTAAGTGTTTATTGGGTCTTTTTTACAAGCTTTCCACAGATTATGGGAACAATGTTGCCTGTTTCAGCTCCATAAAATTGTGGGAAGCACTTTTGTACAACAGGAATTAGACATTAGAAATTACGTTTGCAAATCCACGTTTATGCTACGTGTGCGTTTGTATATCCAATAAGTTTCAGTTGAATAAATCAGATAAGCGATTATGCGCTCTGCTCCTTACACTTTAAACATAAATTGGTGCAACTGGTGCCTATTTCAGCCTTGGGTGATCGTGAGGAACAACCGTTTATACTAGAATCTGGTTTAACCTCATCAGTACAACTTCAAGATTCAGAGTGAGGTGCGCTGTTATATCCCTTATGTTTTAGAATTGAAATGATTGTATAAGGGTTAAATCGGTCTCCTTCGCATTAGTTCGACACAATTCGGTGCAACTGGTGCATGTTTCAGAATTGGAAGATCTTGAGGAACAGCCGTTTGTACTAGAAACTTACTTAAGTTGCTAAACACAACTTCCAGATTCGGCGTGAGGTGCCCGATTATACCACTTTTGTTTTAGAGTTGAATTTATCATATTATGGTTAAATCGGTCATCTTGGCATGAGTTCGACAGAATTCGGTGCAACTGGTGCATGTTTCAGCGTTGGAAGATCGTAAGGAACAACCTTTTGTACTAGAATCTGGCTTAACCTACTGAACACAATTTCCAGTTTCGGAGAAATGTACTCTATTATACCCCTAATGATTTAGAATTGAAGTTCTGCAAATAATCCTATAAGGGTTGTTTAGTTCATTTGACATACTTTCTACAAGAACCTTTGATACCAGTGCCTTTTTTAACCGTGTTAAATCATCAGAATCATCTGTTTTTCTGTTTTTGTCAGAAATTAGTCACAGTTAATCAGCACAAGTCCTAGTTTAATCTAGAGTTGCGTTATTATAAACCATATAAAATAATAAACAACTGTTCTTATATGGCTTTATTCAATCCAACTCACACACTAACATATTCGTAAAAATGCTGTATTTCTATGCACAAGAATATATCAAACAGACATTTGCATCGACAATTAAACTAATTTAACCGTACTCGTCCTACTTTATTATATATTTGAGGTATTATAACCGCTATATTTGAATATTCAATTATTTCTGTTAATGTTTATTGGGTCTTTTTTACAAGCTTTCCACAGATTATGGGAACAATGTTGCCTGTTTCAGCTCCATAAAATTGTGGGAAGCACTTTTGTACAACAGGAATTAGACTCTAATTACGTCTGCAAATCCACGTTTATGCTACGTGTGCGTTTGTATATCCAATAAGTTTCAGTTAAGTAGATCAGAAAAGCGATTATGCACTCTGCTCCGCACACTTTAAACATAAATTGGTGCAGCTCGTGTCTATTTCAGCTTTGGGGGATCGTGAGGAAAAACCGTTTATACTAGAATCTGGTTTAACCTCATCAGTACAACTTCAAGATTCAGAGTGAGGTGCGCTGTTATATGCCTTATGTTTTAGAATTGAAATGATTGTATAAGGGTTAAATCGGTCTCCTTCGCATTAGTTCGACACAATTCGGTGCAACTGGTGCATGTTTCATAATTGGAAGATCTTGAGGAGGAACAACCGTTTGTACTAGAAACTTACTTAAGTTACTCAACACAACTTCCAGTTTCGGCTTGAGGTGCCCGATTATACCACTTTTGTTTTAGAGTTGAATTTATCATATTAAGATTAAATCGGTCATCTTGGCATAAGTTGGACAGAATTTGGTGAAACTGGTGCATGTTTCAGTGTTGGAAGATCGTAAGGAACAACCTTTTGTACTAGAATCTGGCTTAACCTACTGAACACAACTTCCAGTTTCGGCGAAATGTACTCTATTATACCCTTAATGATTTAGAATTGAAGTTCTGCAAATAATCCTATAAGGGTTGTTTAGTTCATTTGACATACTTTCTACAAGAACCTTTGCTACCAGTGCCTTTCTAACCGTGTGAAATCGTGAGAATCATCTGTTTTTGTCAGAAATTAGTCACAGTTAATCAGCACAAGTCCTAGTTTAGTCTAGAGATGCGTTATTATAAACCCTATAAAATTGTAAACAACTGTTCTTATATGGGTTTATTCAATCCAACTCACACACTAACATATTCGTAAAAATGCTGCATTTCTTTGCACAAGAATATGCAAAACAGACATTTGCATCGACAATTTAACTAATTTAACCGGACATGTCCTACATTATTCTAAATTTGAGGTATTATAACCGCTATATTTGAATATTCAATTATTTCTGTAAGTGTTTATTGGGTGTTTTTTACAAGCATTCCACAGATTATGGGAACAATGTTGCCTGTTTCAGCTCCATAAAATTGTGGTAAGCACTTGTGTACAACAGAAATTAGACTCTATATACGTTTGCAAATCCAAGTTTATGCTACGTGTGCGTTTGTATATCCAATAAGTTTCAGTTGAATAAGTCAGATAAGCGATTATGCACTCTGCCCCATACACTTTAAACATAAATTGGTGCAACTGGTGCCTATTTCAGCTTTGGGAGATCGTGAGGAACAACCGTTTTTACAAGAATCTGGTTTAACCTAATCAGCACAACTTCAAGTTTCAGAATGAGGTGAGCTGTTATACCCCTTATGTTTTAGAATTGAAATTATTGTATAAGGGTTAAATCGGTCTACTTCGGATTAGTTCGACACAATTCGGTGCAACTGGTGCATGTTTCATAATTGGAAGATCTTGAGGAGGAACAACCGTTTGTACTAGAAACTTACTTAAGTTACTCAACACAACTTCCAGTTTCGGCTTGAGGTGCCCGATTATACCACTTTTGTTTTAGAGTTGAATTTATCATATTAAGATTAAATCGGTCATCTTGGCATGAGTTCGACAGAATTCGGTGCAACTGGTGCATGTTTCAGTGTTGGAAGATCGTAAGGAACAACCTTTTGTACTAGAATCTGGCTTAACCTACTGAACACAACTTCCAGTTTCGGCGAAATGTACTCTATTATACCCCTAATGATTTAGAATTGAAGTTCTGCAAATAATCCTATAAGGGTTGTTTTGCTCATTTGACATACTTTCTACAAGAACCTTTGCTACCAGTGCCTTTCTAACCGTGTGAAATCGTGAGAATCATCTGTTTTTGTCAGAAATTAGTCACAGTTAATCAGCACAAGTCCTAGTTTAGTCTAGAGTTGCGTTATTATAACCCCTATAAAATTGTAAACAACTGTTCTTATATGGCTTTATTCAATCCAACTCACACACTTACATATTCGTAAAAATGCTGCATTTCTTTGCACAAGAATATGCAAAACAGACATTTGCATCGACAATTTAACTAATTTAACCGGACATGTCCTACATTATTCTAAATTTGAGGTATTTTAACCGCTATATTTGAATATTCAATTATTTCTGTAAGTGTTTATTGGGTGTTTTTTACAAGCTTTCCACAGATTATGGGAACAATGTTGCCTGTTTCAGCTCCATAAAATTGTGTGAAGCACTTGTGTACAACATAAATTAGACTCTATAAACGTTTGCAAATCCAAGTTTATGCTACGTGTGCGTTTGTATATCCAATAAGTTTCAGTTGAATAAATCAGATAAGCGATTATGCGCTCTGCCCCATACACTTTAAACATAAATTGGTGCAACTGGTGCCTATTTCAGCTTTGGGAGATCGTGAGAAACAACCGTTTTTACAAGAATCTGGTTTAACCTAATCAGCACAACTTCAAATTTCAGAATGAGGTGCGCTGTTATACCCCTTATGTTTTAGAATTGAAATTATTGTATAAGGGTTAAATCGGTCTACTTCGGATTAGTTCGACACAATTCGGTGCAACTGGTGCATGTTTCATAATTGGAAGATCTTGAGGAGGAACAACCGTTTGTACTAGAAACTTACTTAAGTTACTCAACACAACTTCCAGTTTCGGCTTGAGGTGCCCGATTATACCACTTTTGTTTTAGAGTTGAATTTATCATATTAAGATTAAATCGGTCATCTTGGCATAAGTTCGACAGAATTCGGTGCAACTGGTGCATGTTTCAGTGTTGGAAGATCGTAAGGAACAACCTTTTGTACTAGAATCTGGCTTAACCTACTGAACACAACTTCCAGTTTCGGCGAAATATACTCTATTATACCCCTAATGATTTAGAATTGAAGTTCTGCAAATAATCCTATAAGGGTTGTTTAGTTCATTTGACATACTTCCTACAAGAACCTTTGCTACCAGTGCCTTTCTAACCGTGTGGAATCGTGAGAATCATCTGTTTTTGTCAGAAATTAGTCACAGTTAATCAGCACAAGTCCTAGTTTAGTCTAGAGTTGCGTTATTATAACCCCTATAAAATTGTAAACAACTGTTCTTATATGGGTTTATTCCATCCAACTCACACAATAACATATTCTTAAAAATGCTGCATTTCTTTGCACAAGAATATGCAAAACAGACATTTGCATCGACAATTTAACTAATTTAACCGGACATGTCCTACATTATTCTAAATTTGAGGTATTATAACCGCTATATTTGAATATTCAATTATTTCTGTAAGTGTTTATTGGGTGTTTTTTTACAAGCATTCCACAGATTATGGGAACAATGTTGCCTGTTTCAGCTCCATAAAATTGTGGTAAGCACTTGTGTACAACAGAAATTAGACTCTATATACGTTTGCAAATCCAAGTTTATGCTACGTGTGCGTTTGTATATCCAATAAGTTTCAGTTGAATAAGTCAGATAAGCGATTATGCACTCTGCCCCATACACTTTAAACATAAATTGGTGCAACTGGTGCCTATTTCAGCTTTGGGAGATCGTGAGGAACAACCGTTTTTACAAGAATCTGGTTTAACCTAATCAGCACAACTTCAAGCTTCAGAATGAGGTGAGCTGTTATACCCCTTATGTTTTAGAATTGAAATTATTGTATAAGGGTTAAATCGGTCTACTTCGGATTAGTTCGACACAATTCGGTGCAACTGGTGCATGTTTCATAATTGGAAGATCTTGAGGAGGAACAACCGTTTGTACTAGAAACTTACTTAAGTTACTCAACACAACTTCCAGTTTCGGCTTGAGGTGCCCGATTATACCACTTTTGTTTTAGAGTTGAATTTATCATATTAAGATTAAATCGGTCATCTTGGCATAAGTTCGACAGAATTCGGTGCAACTGGTGCATGTTTCAGTGTTGGAAGATCGTAAGGAACAACCTTTTGTACTAGAATCTGGCTTAACCTACTGAACACAACTTCCAGTTTCGGCGAAATATACTCTATTATACCCCTAATGATTTAGAATTGAAGTTCTGCAAATAATCCTATAAGGGTTGTTTAGTTCATTTGACATACTTCCTACAAGAACCTTTGCTACCAGTGCCTTTCTAACCGTGTGGAATCGTGAGAATCATCTGTTTTTGTCAGAAATTAGTCACAGTTAATCAGCACAAGTCCTAGTTTAGTCTAGAGTTGCGTTATTATAACCCCTATAAAATTGTAAACAACTGTTCTTATATGGGTTTATTTCATCCAACTCACACAATAACATATTCTTAAAAATGCTGCATTTCTTTGCACAAGAATATGCAAAACAGACATTTGCATCGACAATTAAACTAATTTAACCGTACATGTCCTACATTATTATAAATTTGAGGTATTATAACCGCTATATTTGAATATTCAATTATTTCTGTAAGTGTTTATTGGGTGTTTTTTACAAGCATTCCACAGATTATGGGAACAATGTTGCCTGTTTCAGCTCCATAAAATTGTGGTAAGCACTTGTGTACAACAGAAATTAGACTCTATATACGTTTGCAAATCCAAGTTTATGCTACGTGTGCGTTTGTATATCCAATAAGTTTCAGTTGAATAAATCAGATAAGCGATTATGCGCTCTGCCCCATACACTTTAAACATAAATTGGTGCAACTGGTGCCTATTTCAGCTTTGGGAGATCGTGAGGAAAAACCGTTTATACTAGAATCTGGTTTAACCTCATCAGTACAACTTCAAGTTTCAGAGTGAGGTGCGCTGTTACATCCCTTATGTTTCAGAATTCAAAGTTATTGTACAAGGGTTAAATCGGTCTACTTCGGATTAGTTCGACACAATTCGGTGCAACTGGTGCATGTTTCATAATTGGTATATCTTGAAATTATTGTATAAGGGTTAAATCGGTCTACTTCAGATTAGTTCGACACAATTCGGTGCAACTGGTGCATGTTTCATAATTGGAAGATCTTGAGGAACAACCGTTTGTACCAGAAACTTACTTAAGTTACTCAACACAACGTCCAGTTTCGGCTTGAGGTGCCCGATTATACCGCTTTTGTTTTAGAGTTGAATTTATCATATTAAGGTTAAATCGGTCATCTTGGCATGAGTTCGACAGAATTCGGTGCAACTGGTGCATGTCTCAGCGTTGGAAGATCGTAAGGAACAACCTTTTGTACTAGAATCTGGCTTAACCTACTAAACACAACTTCCAGTTTCGGAGAAATGTACTCTATTATACCCCTAATGATTTAGAATTGAAGTTCTGCAAATAATCCTATAAGGGTTGTTTAGTTCATTTGACATACTTTCTACAAGATCCTTTGATACCAGTGCCTTTTTTAACCGTGTGAAATCGTGAGAATCATCTGTTTTTGTCAGAAATTAGTCACAGTTAATCAGCACAAGTCCTAGTTTAATCTAGAGTTGCGTTATTATAACACCTATAAATGGTTAACAACTGTTCTTATATGACTTTATTCAATCCAACTCACACACTTACATATTCGTAAAAATGCTGCATTTCTTTGCACAAGAATATGCAAAACAGACATTTGCATTGACAATTAAACTAATTTAACCGTACATGTCCTACATTATTATAAATTTGAGGTATTATAACCGCTATATTTGAATATTCAATTATTTCTGTAAGTGTTTATTGGGTGTTTTTTACAAGCATTCCACAGATGATGGGAACAATGTTGCCTGTTTCAGCTCCATAAAATTGTGGGAAGCACTTGTGTACAACGGAAATTAGACTCTATATACGTTTGCAAATCCAAGTTTATGCTACGTGTGCGTTTGTATATCCAATAAGTTTCAGTTGAATAAATCAGATAAGCGATTATGCACTCTGCCCCATACACTTTAAACATAAATTGGTGCAACTGGTGCCTATTTCAGCTTTGGGAGATCGTGAGGAACAACCGTTTTTAGAAGAATCTGGTTTAACCTAATCAGCACAAATTCAAGTTTCAGAATGAGGTGCGCTGTTATACCCCTTATGTTTTAGAATTGAAATTATTGTATAAGGGTTAAATCGGTCTACTTCGGATTAGTTCGACACAATTCGGTGCAACTGGTGCATGTTTCATAATTGGAAGATGTTGAGGAGGAACAACCGTTTGTACTAGAAACTTACTTAAGTTACTCAACACAACTTCCAGTTTCGGCTTGAGGTGCCCGATTATACCACTTTTGTTTTAGAGTTGAATTTATCATATTAAGATTAAATCGGTCATCTTGGCATAAGTTGGACAGAATTTGGTGCAACTGGTGCATGTTTCAGTGTTGGAAGATCGTAAGGAACAACCTTTTGTACTAGAATCTGGCTTAACCTACTGAACACAACTTCCAGTTTCGGCGAAATGTACTCTATTATACCCCTAATGATTTAGAATTGAAGTTCTGCAAATAATCCTATAAGGGTTGTTTAGTTCATTTGACATACTTTCTACAAGAACCTTTGCTACCAGTGCCTTTCTAACCGTGTGAAATCGTGAGAATCATCTGTTTTTGTCAGAAATTAGTCACAGTTAATCAGCACAAGTCCTAGTTTAGTCCAGAGTTGCGTTATTATAACCCCTATAAATTGTAAACAACTGTTCTTATATGGGTTTATTCAATCCAACTCACACACTTACATATTCGTAAAAATGCTGCATTTCTTTGCACAAGAAAATGCAAAACAGACATTTGCATCGACAATTTAACTAATTTAATCGGACATGTCCTACATTATTCTAAATTTGAGGTATTATAACCGCTATATTTGAATATTCAATTATTTCTGTAAGTGTTTATTGAGGGTTTTTTACAAGCATTCCACAGATTATGGGAATAATGTTGCCTGTTTCAGCTCCATAAAATTGTGGGAAGCACTTGTGTACAACAGAAATTAGACTCTATATACGTTTGCAAATCCAAGTTTATGCTACGCGTGCGTTTGTATATCCAATAAGTTTCAGTTGAATAAATCAGATAAGCGATTATGAGCCCTGCCCCATACACTTTAAACATAAAATTGGTGCAACTGGTGCCTATTTCAGCTTTGGGAGATCGTGAGGAAAAACCATTTATACTAGAATCTGGTTTAACCTCATCAGTACAACTTGAAGTTTCAGAGTGAGGTGCGCTGTTACATCCCTTATGTTTCAGAATTCAAAGTTATTGTACAAGGGTTAAATCGGTCTCCTTTGCATTAGTTCGACACAATTCGGTGCAACTGGTGCATGTTTCATAATTGGAAGATCTTGAGGAGGAACAACCGTTTGTACTAGAAACTTACTTAAGTTACTCAACACAACTTCCAGTTTCGGCTTGAGGTGCCCGATTATACCACTTTTGTTTTAGAGTTGAATTTATCATATTAAGATTAAATCGGTCATCTTGGCATAAGTTCGACAGAATTCGGTGCAACTGGTGCATGTTTCAGTGTTGGAAGATCGTAAGGAACAACCTTTTGTACTAGAATCTGGCTTAACCTACTGAACACAACTTCCAGTTTCGGCGAAATATACTCTATTATACCCCTAATGATTTAGAATTGAAGTTCTGCAAATAATCCTATAAGGGTTCATTTGACATACTTTCTACAAGAACCTTTGCTACCAGTGCCTTTCTAACCGTGTGAAATCGTGAGAATCATCTGTTTTTGTCAGAAATTAGTCACAGTTAATCAGCACAAGTCCTAGTTTAGTCTAGAGTTGCGTTATTATAACCCCTATAAAATTGTAAACAACTGTTCGTATATGGGTTTATTCAATCCAACTCACACACTAACATATTCGTAAAAATGCTGCATTTCTTTGCACAAGAATATGCAAAACAGACATTTGCATCGACAATTTAACTAATTTAACCGGACATGTCCTACATTATTCTAAATTTGAGGTATTATAACCGCTATATTTGAATATTCAATTATTTCTGTAAGTGTTTATTGGGTGATTTTTTACAAGCATTCCACAGATTATGGGAACAATGTTGCCTGTTTCAGCTCCATAAAATTGTGGTAAGCACTTGTGTACAACAGAAATTAGACTCTATATACGTTTGCAAATCCAAGTTTATGCTACGTGTGCGTTTGTATATCCAATAAGTTTCAGTTGAATAAGTCAGATAAGCGATTATGCACTCTGCCCCATACACTTTAAACATAAATTGGTGCAACTGGTGCCTATTTCAGCTTTGGGAGATCGTAAGGAACAACCGTTTATACTAGAATCTGGTTTAACCTCATCAGTACAACTTGAAGTTTCAGAGTGAGGTGCGCTGTTACATCCCTTATGTTTCAGAATTCAAAGTTATTGTACAAGGGTTAAATCGGTCTCCTTTGCATTAGTTCGACACAATTCGGTGCAACTGGTGCATGTTTCATAATTGGAAGATCTTGAGGAGGAACAACCGTTTGTACTAGAAACTTACTTAAGTTACTCAACACAACTTCCAGTTTCGGCTTGAGGTGCCCGATTATACCACTTTTGTTTTAGAGTTGAATTTATCATATTAAGATTAAATCGGTCATCTTGGCATAAGTTCGACAGAATTCGGTGCAACTGGTGCATGTTTCAGTGTTGGAAGATCGTAAGGAACAACCTTTTGTACTAGAATCTGGCTTAACCTACTGAACACAACTTCCAGTTTCGGCGAAATATACTCTATTATACCCCTAATGATTTAGAATTGAAGTTCTGCAAATAATCCTATAAGGGTTCATTTGACATACTTTCTACAAGAACCTTTGCTACCAGTGCCTTTCTAACCGTGTGAAATCGTGAGAATCATCTGTTTTTGTCAGAAATTAGTCACAGTTAATCAGCACAAGTCCTAGTTTAGTCTAGAGTTGCGTTATTATAACCCCTATAAAATTGTAAACAACTGTTCGTATATGGGTTTATTCAATCCAACTCACACACTAACATATTCGTAAAAATGCTGCATTTCTTTGCACAAGAATATGCAAAACAGACATTTGCATCGACAATTTAACTAATTTAACCGGACATGTCCTACATTATTCTAAATTTGAGGTATTATAACCGCTATATTTGAATATTCAATTATTTCTGTAAGTGTTTATTGGGTGATTTTTTACAAGCATTCCACAGATTATGGGAACAATGTTGCCTGTTTCAGCTCCATAAAATTGTGGTAAGCACTTGTGTACAACAGAAATTAGACTCTATATACGTTTGCAAATCCAAGTTTATGCTACGTGTGCGTTTGTATATCCAATAAGTTTCAGTTGAATAAGTCAGATAAGCGATTATGCACTCTGCCCCATACACTTTAAACATAAATTGGTGCAACTGGTGCCTATTTCAGCTTTGGGAGATCGTAAGGAACAACCGTTTATACTAGAATCTGGTTTAACCTCATCAGTACAACTTGAAGTTTCAGAGTGAGGTGCGCTGTTACATCCCTTATGTTTCAGAATTCAAAGTTATTGTACAAGGGTTAAATCGGTCTCCTTTGCATTAGTTCGACACAATTCGGTGCAACTGGTGCATGTTTCATAATTGGAAGATCTTGAGGAGGAACAACCGTTTGTACTAGAAACTTACTTAAGTTACTCAACACAACTTCCAGTTTCGGCTTGAGGTGCCCGATTATACCACTTTTGTTTTAGAGTTGAATTTATCATATTAAGATTAAATCGGTCATCTTGGCATAAGTTCGACAGAATTCGGTGCAACTGGTGCATGTTTCAGTGTTGGAAGATCGTAAGGAACAACCTTTTGTACTAGAATCTGGCTTAACCTACTGAACACAACTTCCAGTTTCGGCGAAATATACTCTATTATACCCCTAATGATTTAGAATTGAAGTTCTGCAAATAATCCTATAAGGGTTCATTTGACATACTTTCTACAAGAACCTTTGCTACCAGTGCCTTTCTAACCGTGTGAAATCGTGAGAATCATCTGTTTTTGTCAGAAATTAGTCACAGTTAATCAGCACAAGTCCTAGTTTAGTCTAGAGTTGCGTTATTATAACCCCTATAAAATTGTAAACAACTGTTCGTATATGGGTTTATTCAATCCAACTCACACACTAACATATTCGTAAAAATGCTGCATTTCTTTGCACAAGAATATGCAAAACAGACATTTGCATCGACAATTTAACTAATTTAACCGGACATGTCCTACATTATTCTAAATTTAAGGTATTATAACCGCTATATTTGAATATTCAATTATTTCTGTAAGTGTTTATTGGGTGTTTTTTTACAAGCATTC
>CM035815.1:37974834-38006746 GCA_020458035.1 Magallana ariakensis | reverse complement strand
AGTTTAGTCTAGAGTTGCGTTATTATAACCCCTATAAAATTGTAAACAACTGTTCTTATATGGGTTTATTCAATCCAACTCACACACTAACATATTCGTAAAAATGCTGCATTTCTTTGCACAAGAATATGCAAAACAGACATTTGCATCGACTATTAAACTAATTTAACCCTACATGTCCTACATTATTATAAATTTGAGGTATTATCACCGCTATATTTGAATATTCAATTATTTCTGTAAGTGTTTATTGGGTGTTTTTTACAAGCATTCCACTGATTATGGGAAGAATGTTGCCTGTTTTAGCTCCATAAAATTGTGTGAAGCACTTGTGTACAACAGAAATTAGACTCTATATACGTTTGCAAATCCAAGTTTATGCTCCGTGTGCGTTTGTATCTCCAATAAGTTTCAGTTGAATAAATCAGATAAGCGATTATGCGCTCTGCCCCATACACTTTAAACATAAATTGGTGCAACTGGTGCCTATTTCAGCTTTGGGAGATCGTGAGGAACAACCGTTTTTACAAGAATCTGGTTTAACCTAATCAGCACAACTTCAAGATTCAGAATGAGGTGCGCTGTTATACCCCGTACGTTTTAGAATTGAAATTATTGTATAAGGGTTAAATCGGTCTACTTCGGATTAGTTCGACACAATTCGGTGCAACTGGTGCATGTTTCATAATTGGAAGATCTTGAGGAAAAAACCGTTTGTACTAGAAACTTACTTAAGTTACTCAACACAACTTCCAGTTTCGGCTTGAGGTGTCCGATGATACCACTTTTGTTTTAGAGTTGAATTTATCATAATAAGATTAAATCGGTCATCTTGGCATAAGTTCGACAGAATTCGGTGCAACTGGTGCATGTTTCAGCGTTGGGAGATCGTAAGGAACAACCTTTTGTACTAGAATCTGGCTTAACCTACTGAACACAACTTCCAGTTTCGGCGAAATGTACTCTATTATACCCCTAATGATTTAGAATTGAAGTTCTGCAAATAAACCTATAAGGGTTGTTTAGTTCATTTGACATACTTTCTACAAGAACCTTTGCTACCAGTGCCCTTTTAACCGTGTGAAATCGTGAGAATCATCTGTTTTTGTCAGAAATTAGTCACAGTTAATCAGCACAAGTCCTAGTTTAATCTAGAGTTGCGTTATTATAACCCCTATAAAATTGTAAACAACTGTTCTTATATGGGTTTATTCAATCCAACTCACACACTAACATATTCGTAAAAATGTTGCATTTCTTTGCACAAGAATATGCAAAACAGACATTTGCATCGACAATTTAACTAATTTAACCGTACATGTCCTACATTATTATAAATTTGAGGTATTATAACCGCTATATTTGAATATTCAATTATTTCTGTAAGTGTTTATTGGGTGTTTTTACAAGCATTCCACAGATTATGGGAAGAATGTTGCCTATTTCAGCTCCATAAAATTGTGGGAAGCACTTGTGTACAACAGAAATTAGACTCTATATACGTTTGCAAATCCAAGTTTATGCTACGTGTGCGTTTGTATCTCCAATAAGTTTCAGTTGAATAAATCAGATAAGCGATTATGCGCTCTGCCCCATACACTTTAAACATAAATTGGTGCAACTGGTGCCTATTTCAGCTTTGGGAGATCGTGAGGAACAACCGTTTTTACAAGAATCTGGTTTAACCTAATCAGCACAACTTCAAGATTCAGAATGAGGTGCGCTGTTATACCCCTTATGTTTTAGAATTGAAATTATTGTATAAGGGTTAAATCGGTCTACTTCGGATTAGTTCGACACAATTCGGTGCAACTGGTGCATGTTTCATAATTTGAAGATCTTGAGGTGGAACAACCGTTTGTACTACAAACTTACTTAAGTTACTCAACACATCTTCCAGTCTCGGCTTGAGGTGCCCGATTATACCACTTTTGTTTTAGAGTTGAATTTATCATATTAAGATTAAATCGGTCATCTTGGCATAAGTTCGACAGAATTTCGGTGCAACTGGTGCATGTTTCAGCGTTGGAAGATCGTAAGGAACAACCTTTTGTACTAGAATCTGGCTTAACCTACTGAACACAACTTCCAGTTTCGGCGAAATGTACTCTATTATACCCCTAATGATTTAGAATTGAAGTTCTGCAAATAGTCCTATAAGGGTTGTTTAGTTCATTTGACATTCTTTCTACAAGAACCTTTGCTTCCAGTGCCTTTTTAACCGTGTGAAATCGTGAGAATCATCTGTTTTTGTCAGAAATTAGTCAGAGTTAATCAGGACAAGTCCTAGTTTAATCTAGAGTTGCGTTATTATAACCCCTATAAAATTGTAAACAACTGTTCTTATATGGGTTTATTCAAACCAACTCACACACTAACACATTCGTAAAAATGCTGCATTTCTTTGCACAAGAATATGCAAAACAGACATTTGCATCGACAATTAAACTAATTTAACCGTACATGTCCTACATTATTATAAATTTGAGGTATTATAACCGCTATATTTGAATATTCAATTATTTCTGTAAGTGTTTAATGGGTGTTTTTTACAAGCATTCCACAGATTATGGGAAGAATGTTGCCTGTTTCAGCTCCATAAAATTGTGGGAAGCACTTGTGTACAACAGAAATTAGACTCTATATACGTTTGCAAATCCAAGTTTATGCTACGTGTGCGTTTGTATATCCAATAAGTTTCAGTTGATTAAATCAGATAAGCGATTATGCGCTCTGCCCCATACACTTTAAACATAAATTGGTGCAACTGGTGCCTATTTCAGCATTGGGAGATCGTGAGAAACAACCGTTTTTACAAGAATCTGGTTTAACCTAATCAGCACAACTTCAAATTTCAGAATGAGGTGCGCTGTTATACCCCGTACGTTTTAGAATTGAAATTATTGTATAAGGGTTAAATCGGTCTACTTCGGATTAGTTCGACACAATTCGGTGCAACTGGTGCATGTTTCATAATTGGAAGATCTTGAGGAAAAACCGTTTGTACTAGAAACTTACTTAAGTTACTCAACACAACTTCCAGTTTCGGCTTGAGGTGCCCGATTATACCACTTTTGTTTTAGAGTTGAATTTATCATATTAAGATTAAATCGGTCATCTTGGCATAAGTTCGACAGAATTCGGTGCAACTGGTGCATGTTTCAGCGTTGGAAGATCGTAAGGAACAACCTTTTGTACTAGAATCTGGCTTAACCTACTGAACACAACTTCCAGTTTCGGCGAAATGTACTCTATTATACCCCTAATGATTTAGAATTGAAGTTCTGCAAATAGTCCTATAAGGGTTGTTTAGTTCATTTGACATTCTTTCTACAAGAACCTTTGCTTCCAGTGCCTTTTTAACCGTGTGAAATCGTGAGAATCATCTGTTTTTGTCAGAAATTAGTGACAGTTAATCAGCACAAGTCCTAGTTTAATCTAGAGTTGCGTTATTATAACCCCTATAAAATTGTAAACAACTGTTCTTATATGGGTTTATTCAATCCAACTCACACACTAACATATTCGTAAAAATGCTGCATTTCTTTGCACAAGAATATGCAAAACAGACATTTGCATCGACAATTAAACTAATTTAACCGTACATGTCCTACATTATTATAAATTTGAGGTATTATAACCGCTATATTTGAATATTCAATTATTTCCGTAAGTGTTTATTGGGTGTTTTTTACAAGCATTCCACAGATGATGGGAACAATGTTGCCTGTTTCAGCTCCATAAAATTGTGGGAAGCACTTGTGTACAACAGAAATTAGACTCTATATACGTTTGCAAATCCAAGTTTATGCTCCGTGTGCGTTTGTATCTCCAATAAGTTTCAGTTGAATAAATCAGATAAGCGATTATGCGCTCTGCCCCATACACTTTAAACATAAATTGGTGCAACTGGTGCCTATTTCAGCTTTGGGAGATCGTGAGGAACAACCGTTTTTACAAGAATCTGGTTTAACCTAATCAGCACAACTTCAAGATTCAGAATGAGGTGCGCTGTTATACCCCGTACGTTTTAGAATTGAAATTATTGTATAAGGGTTAAATCGGTCTACTTCGGATTAGTTCGACACAATTCGGTGCAACTGGTGCATGTTTCATAATTGGAAGATCTTGAGGAACAACCGTTTGTACTAGAAACTTACTTAAGTTACTCAACACAACTTCCAGTTTCGGCTTGAGGTGCCCGATTATACCACTTTTGTTTTAGAGTTGAATTTATCATATTAAGATTAAATCGGTGAACTTGGCATAAGTTCGACAGAATTCGGTGCAACTGGTGCATGTTTCAGCGTTGGAAGATCGTAAGGAACAACCTTTTGTACTAGAATCTGGCTTAACCTACTGAACACAACTTCCAGTTTCGGCGAAATGTACTCTATTATACCCCTAATGATTTAGAATTGAAGTTCTGCAAATAGTCCTATAAGGGTTGTTTAGTTCATTTGACATTCTTTCTACAAGAACCTTTGCTTCCAGTGCCTTTTTAACCGTGTGAAATCGTGAGAATCATCTGTTTTTGTCAGAAATTAGTGACAGTTAATCAGCACAAGTCCTAGTTTAATCTAGAGTTGCGTTATTATAACCCCTATAAAATTGTAAACAACTGTTCTTATATGGGTTTATTCAATCCAACTCACACTAACATATTCGTAAAAATGCTGCATTTCTTTGCACAAGAATATGCAAAACAGACATTTGCATCGACAATTAAACTAATTTAACCGTACATGTCCTACATTATTATAAATTTGAGGTATTATAACCGCTATATTTGAATATTCAATTATTTCCGTAAGTGTTTATTGGGTGTTTTTTACAAGCATTCCACAGATGATGGGAACAATGTTGCCTGTTTCAGCTCCATAAAATTGTGGGAAGCACTTGTGTACAACAGAAATTAGACTCTATATACGTTTGCAAATCCAAGTATATGCTACGTGTGCGTTTGTATATCCAATAAGTTTCAGTTGAATAAATCAGATAAGCGATTATGCACTCTGCCCCATACACTTTAAACATAAATTGGTGCAACTGGTGCCTATTTCAGCTTTGGGAGATCGTGAGGAACAACCGTTTTTACAAGAATCTGGTTTAACCTAATCAGCACAACTTCAAGTTTCAGAATGAGGTGCGCTGTTATACCCATTATGTTTTAGAATTGAAATTATTGTATAAGGGTTAAATCGGTCTACTTCGGACTAGTTCGACACAATTCGGTGCAACTGGTGCATGTTTCATAATTGGAAGATCTTGAGGAGGAACAACCGTTTGTACTAGAGACTTACTTAAGTTACGCAACACAACTTCCAGTTTCGGCTTGAGGTGCCCGATTATACCACTTTTGTTTTAGAGTTGATTTTATCATATTAAGATTAAATCGGTCATCTTGGCATAAGTTCGACAGAATTTCGGTGCAACTGGTGCATGTTTCAGCGTTGGAAGATCGTAAGGAACAACCTTTTGTACTAGAATCTGGCTTAACCTACTGAACACAGCTTCCAGTTTCGGCGAAATGTACTCTATTATACCCCTAATGATTTATAATTGAAGTTCTGCAAATAATCATATAAGGGTTGTTTAGTTCATTTGACATACTTTCTACAAGAACCTTTGCTACCAGTGCCTTTCTAACCGTGTGAAATCGTGAGAATCATCTGTTTTTGTCAGAAATTAGTCACAGTTAATCAGCACAAGTCCTAGTTTAGTCTAGAGTTGCGTTATTATAACCCCTATCAAATTGTAAACAACTGTTCTTATATGGGTTTATTCAATCCAACTCACACACTAACATATTCGTAAAAATGTTGCATTTCTTTGCACAAGAATATGCAAAACAGACATTTGCATCGACTATTAAACTAATTTAACCGTACATGTTCTACATTATTATAAATTTGAGGTATTATAACCGCTATATTTGAATATTCAATTATTTCTGTAAGTGTTTATTGGGTGTTTTTTACAAGCATTCCAAAGATGATGGGAACAATGTTGCCTGTTTCAGCTCCATAAAATTGTGTGAAGCACTTGTGTACAACAGAAATACGACTCTATATACGTTTGCAAATCCAAGTTTATACTACGTGTGCGTTTGTATATCCAATAAGTTTCAGTTGAATAAATCCGATAAGCGATTATGCGCTCTGCCCCATACACTTTAAACATAAATTGGTGCAACTGGTGCCTATTTCAGCTTTGGGAGATCGTGAGAAACAACCGTTTTTACAAGAATCTCTTTTAACCTAATCAGCACAACTTCAAATTTCAGAATGAGGTGCGCTGTTATACCCTTTATGTTTTAGAATTGAAATTATTGTATAAGGGTTAAATCGGTCTACTTCGGATTAGTTCGACACAATTCGGTGCAACCGGTGCATGTTTCATAATTGGAAGATCTTGAGGAACAAACGTTTGTACTAAAAACTTACTTAAGTTACTGAACACAACTTCCAGTTTCGGCTTGAGGTGCCCGATTATACCACTTTTGTTTTAGAGTTGAATTTATCATATTAAGATTAAATCGGTCATCTTGGCATAAGTTCGACAGAATTCGGTGCAACTGGTGCATGTTTCAGCGTTGGAAGATCGTAAGGAACAACCTTTTGTACTAGAATCTGGCTTAACCTACTGAACACAACTTCCAGTTTCGGCGAAATGTACTCTATTATACCCCTAATGATTTTGAATTGAAGTTCTGCAAATAATCCTATAAGGGTTGTTTAGTTCATTTGACATACTTTGTACAAGAACCTTTGCTACCAGTGCCTTTCTAACCGTGTGAAATCGTGAGAATCATCTGTTTTTGTCAGAAATTAGTCACAGTTAATCAGCACAAGTCCTAGTTTAATCTAGAGTTGCGTTATTATAACCCCTATAAAATTGTAAACAACTGTTCTTATATGGGTTTATTCAATCCAACTCACACACTAACATATTCGTAAAAATGCTGCATTTCTTTGCACAAGAATATGCAAAACAGACATTTGCATCGACAATTAAACTAATTTAACCGTACATGTCCTACATTATTATAAATTTGAGGTATTATAACCGCTATATTTGAATATTCAACTATTTCTGTAAGTGTTTATTGGGTGTTTTTTACAAGCATTCCACAGATGATGGGAACAATTTTGCCTGTTTCAGCTCCATAAAATTGTGTGAAGCACTTGTCTACAACAGAAATTAGACTCTATATACGTTTGCAAATCCAAGTTTATGCTACGTGTGCGTTTGTATATCCAATAAGTTTCAGTTGAATAAATCCGATAAGCGATTATGCGCTCTGCCCCATACACTTTAAACATAAATTGGTGCAACTGGTGCCTATTTCAGCTTTGGGAGATCGTGAGGAACAACCGTTTTTACAAGAATCTGGTTTAACCTAATCAGAACAACTTCAAGATTCAGAATGAGGTGCGCTGTTATACCCCTTATGTTTTAGAATTGAAATTATTGTATAAGGGTTAAACGGTCTACTTCGGATTAGTGCGACACAATTCGGTGCAACTGGTGCATGTTTCATAATTGGAAGATCTTGAGGAACAACCGTTTGTACTAGAGACTTACTTAAGTTACTCAACACAACTTCCAGTTTCGGCTTGAGGTGCCCGATTATACCACTTTTGTTTTAGAGTTGAATTTATCATATTAAGATTAAATCGGTCATCTTGGCATAAGTTCGATAGAATTCGGTGCAACTGGTGCATGTTTCAGTGTTGGAAGATCGTAAGGAACAACAATTTGTACTAGAATCTGGCTTAACCTACTGAACACAACTTCCAGTTTCGGCGAAATGTACTCTATTATTATACCTAATGATTTAGAATTGAAGTTCTGCAAATTGTCCTATAAGGGTTGTTTACACTATTGGCTTTGAAAAGCCTTGTCCGTATGAAAATCCCCTGTCTTTCTCTGTCAACCCCTGTGTTTTCCCTGTCATTCCCTGTGCACCCCATGTCATCCCCTGTACACAGCCCCTGTACTCCCCTGTCAGCCACTGTACGCACCCCCTGTGTGCCACTGTAAGTCCCTGTCACCCCCTGTACGCCCCTGTCATCCACTGTCAGCCACTGTATGTCCCTGTGCATGCCCCTGTGCATGCCCCTGACATCCTCTGTACGATCTTTAAATGCTTGCTAAATTAAAAAAAATTGTTTTAAATTATGTTTTCGGGTTTTCCTAAATACCGGTATATATTTAGCAGTTTCTGATACATATGGAAATGGAAAGAAAGAAAAGCATTTATGGTTTAGACGGTGTTTGTTTTTCCTTGTATTTCATATAGGTCAATTTTATTAAAAACGTGAATAATTCTGACTCAACATTGACACATATCAAGATAAAATTTAATATATACAGATAAACCGCTTATAAGTGGTAGATGAGTGCAGGAAATCTGCAACGTTCTGTGTCATGTAGATTGCCTGAGTTAAAGTGATTATTAAAACACCATGATAAGCACGTGCATATAATCACACACCGATCGAAATGCTCACCAATAATTTGACTGTTTTGCCTGGTGTAATGATGCAGAGAATGATATGGTCCCAATGAAATGCATGTTGATTGTATTTAGCAGGAAGTTACTTAGTTTTAATATCTAAGTCATGTAAATCGCAATCGTAATATTTGTTGTAAAGCATTGTTTTTTTCCCCTTATAAATTATTAGAGAGAGAGAGAGAGAGAGAGAGAGAGAGAGAGAGAGAGAGAGAGAGAGAGAGAGAGAGAGAGTTTGTTTTTTAGGAGGGGGAATTAGTCCGGTCCTTTGACACTTTTAACTTTTATGAGGGTGCATTAATTGTCCAGTTTAGTAAGTCATATGTATTATTGTATAGAATTGTCTTCATAAATATAAAGCAATGATACAGTTCATGAATAATTTAATACATGTGTACAAATACCGGTAACGGGTAACGTAAAGACACGCATGCATGATCTAAAAACAATTTTCCGTGTTTTAGATTAGAAAAAAATATCTTACATTTATTTAAATTCTGAATTTGAAAAATGAAAAATATGAGAGCATTACGGTTTAATTCGTATGACTGTGTCAAATGATGTTCCGAATTTTAAGCTCTTTCCTTTTATGTTTGGTATTCTTAGAACTGATAAATCAAAGTTTTAAATTTCTGTTTTCTTTACTTGACAGACTGGGAAAGAAAGTCATAAGCGGCGTTTAAACAACATATTGCATAATTGTTTAGTATTACCGAGCATTCAGATCTGAGGGAGTGTGTGTATATACAAGTACACATGTGTCTGTCACCTCCTTGTTCCCAACCTCGCCACCGTGCACTGCAAATTGTCAAGAAGGGCTGTGTACAGTAGCCAAAATTATATAATCAGTGACCGACTATTCAGATCTTAGAAAGTGTGTGTATATACCTGAACACGCGTTTCTGTGATCTTATTTTACCTACCTCGCTTCTGTGATCTGCAAATTGCAAAGAAGGGCTGTGTATAGTAGCTATTATATAACCACTGACCGAGTGAAAAAATAATACCAACATCCTCTCCTTTGAAAACTGTAACTTCAATAAATTCTTTGATCAATTAAAATGGTGTAAAATAAAACACTGGTGGATTAAAATTAATGTGATCGCTTTAAGTTAATCTAAATAATAATAAAGAATTGGGAATAAAATTAGGAATGCATGTTAACTTATTAGGAAATTAATTCCCGGGTAAACTTTTAGTTACTTTTAATTCTAAATCAATGCAAACATCTCTCTCTCTCTCTCTCTCTCTCTCTCTCTCTCTCTCTCTCTCTCTCTCTCTCTCTGATATCTTCCTCTTCGCAGTAAAAGGAAATATAGATTTTAGAAATTATTAAATTGTTTATGAGTGATAATAAAACATCAGTTAACATTCAATTCAAGGGTCCAATAAGCGGCTCAGAAACATACATGTATTAAAAAAATACTAAAATTATTTCTTAGGTAAATGTATAGCTTTATTTT
This sequence comes from Magallana ariakensis, assembly GCA_020458035.1. Taxonomy (NCBI): domain Eukaryota; kingdom Metazoa; phylum Mollusca; class Bivalvia; order Ostreida; family Ostreidae; genus Magallana; species Magallana ariakensis. The sequence continues at coordinate 37,996,765 of CM035815.1, read as the reverse complement.
GCCATTCACGGGAAATTAATAAAGGTACAATCAGGAGCTTATGAAAAAACTATTGACCTGCTCTATCGTATCATGGCTGCTTATACTTGTACATTCTACCTTCTGACTGATTTACTGGTTTCAGTGTGCAAATATTTATTTAGATACACAAAATCAAATGCTAAACACCATGTGCTGCGCTTGATCTTTGTAAAAATAATTCACAATATTTCTTATATGTATTTTTCAAATATTACGGAGTAGTGATGTTCCCGACCGCTAATGGACAAAATGCTCTGAAGGCTTTCACACCTACCGAAAATAGTCCCCGCTCTCACCTGAGATTTATAATTACCCCCCCCCCCCGGTGAATCTCGAGCCTTTAGTTGTTAGCATGATTATTTAAGTATCAATAAATTAGGAATGTAAACATATTATTTTTAAAATTAAGATAACAGTGTGTCTAAGCGAGTCGGCGCTCTGTTGAGCTCAAAAATTGATTTACAGCTCAAACTATATCACATACGAGTTTAATAATTGAACTAAGAAAAAAAAATTGAAATTAAATAACAGAAAAGGCTGTTATAAACAGTCAAAAACCGTACAGGGGGTGTCAGGGGCATGTACAGGGAAATACAGTGGTTTACAGGGGATGACAGGGGCGTACAGGGGGTGACAGGGGCTTACAGTGGCACACAGGAGATGTATTCAGTGGCTGACAGGGAATAACAGGGTGTACAGGGGATGTGTACAGGGGATGACAGGGGGTGCACAGGGGATGACAGGGAAAACACAGGGGTTGACAGGGAAAGACAGGGAATTTTCATACGGACAGGGGTTTTCAAAGCCAGTAGTGTTAGTTCATTCGACATTCTTTCTACAAGAACCTTTGCTACCAGTGCCTTTTTAACCGTGTGAAATCGTGAGAATCATCTGTTTTTGTCAGAAATTAGCCACAGTTAATCAGCACAAGTCCTAGTTTAATCTAGAGTTGCGTTATTATAACCCCTATCAAATTGTAAACAACTGTTCTTATATGGGTTTATTCAATCCAACTCACACACTAACATATTCGTAAAAATGCTGCATTTCTTTGCACAAGAATATGCAAAACAGACATTTGCATCGACAATTAAACTAATTTAACCGTACATGTCCTACATTATTATAAATTTGAGGTATTATAACCGCTATATTTGAATATTCAATTATTTCTGTAAGTGTTTATTGGGTGTTTTTTACAAGCATTCCACAGATTATGGGAACAATGTTGCCTGTTTCAGCTCCATAAAATTGTGTGAAGCACTTGTGTACAACAGAAATTAGACTCTATATACGTTTGCAAATCCAAGTTTATGCTACGTGTGCGTTTGTATATCCAATAAGTTTCAGTTGAATAAATCAGATAAGCGATTATGCACTCCGCCCCATACACTTTAAACATAAATTGGTGCAACTGGTGCCTATTTCAGCTTTGGGAGATCGTGAGGAACAACCGTTTTTACAAGAATCTGGTTTAACCTAATCAGCACAACTTCAAGTTTCAGAATGAGGTGCGCTGTTATACCCCTTATGTTTTAGAATTGAAATTATTGTATAAGGGTTAAATCGGTCTACTTCGGATTAGTTCGACACAATTCGGTGCAACTGGTGCATGTTTCATAATTGGAAGATCTTGAGGAGGAACAACCGTTTGTACTAAAAACTTACTTAAGTTACTCAACACAACTTCCAGTTTCGGCTTGAGGTGCCCGATTATACCACTTTTGTTTTAGAGTTGAATTTATCATATTAAGATTAAATCGGTCATCTAGGCATAAGTTCGACAGAATATCGGTGCAACTGGTGCATGTTTCAGCGTTGGAAGATCGTAAGGAACAACCTTTTGTACTAGAATCTAGCTTAACCTACTGAACACAACTTCCAGTTTCGGCGAAATGTACTCTATTATACCCCTAATGATTTATAATTGAAGTTCTGCAAATAATCCTATAAGGGTTGTTTAGTTCATTTGACATACTTTGTACAAGAACCTTTGCTACCAGTGCCTTTCTAACCGTGTGAAATCGTGAGAATCATCTGTTTTTGTCAGAAATTAGTCACAGTTAATCAGCACAAGTCCTAGTTTAGTCTAGAGTTGCGTTATTATAACCCCTATAACATTGTAAACAACTGTTCTTATATGGGTTTATTCAATCCAACTCACACACTAACATATTCGTAAAAATGCTGCATTTCTTTGCACAAGAATATGCAAAACAGACATTTGCATCGACTATTAAACTAATTTAACCGTACATGTCCTACATTATTATAAACTTGAGGTATTATAACCGCTATATTTGAATATTCAATTATTTCTGTAAGTGTTTATTTGGTGTTTTTTACAAGCATTCCACAGATGATGGGAACAATGTTGCCTGTTTCAGCTCCATAAAATTGTGGGAAGCACTTGTGTACAACAGAAATTAGACTCTATATACGTTTGCAAATCCAAGTTTATGCTACGTGTGCGTTTGTATATCCAATAAGTTTCAGTTGAATAAATCCGATAAGCGATTATGCGCTCTGCCCCATACACTTTAAACATAAATTGGTGCAACTGGTGCCTATTTCAGCATTGGGAGATCGTGAGAAACAACCGTTTTTACAAGAATCTGGTTTAACCTAATCAGCACAACTTCAAATTTTAGAATGAGGTGCGCTGTTATACCCCTTATGTTTTAGAATTGAAATTATTGTATAAGGGTTAAATCGGTCTACTTCGGATTAGTTCGACACAATTCGGTGCAACTGGTGCATGTTTCATAATTGGAAGATCTTGAGGAACAACCGTTTGTACTAGAAACTTACTTAAGTTACTCAACACAACTTCCAGTTTCGGTTTGAGGTGCCCGATTATACCACTTTTGTTTTAGAGTTGAATTTATCATATTAAGATTAAATCGGTCATCTTGGCATAAGTTCGACAAAATTCGGTGCAACTGGTGCATGTTTCAGCGTTGGAAGATCGTAAGGAACAACCTTTTGTACTAGAATCTGGCTTAACCTACTGAACACAGCTTCCAGTTTCGGCGAAATGTACTCTATTATACCCCTAATGATTTAGAATTGAAGTTCTGCAAATAATCCTATAAGGGTTGTTTAGTTCATTTGACATTCTTTCTACAAGAACCTTTGCTACCAGTGCCTTTTTAACCGTGTGAAATCGTGAGAATCATCTGTTTTTGTCAGAAATTAGTCACAGTTAATCAGCACAAGTCCTAGTTTAATCTAGAGTTGCGTTATTATAACCCCTATAAAATTGTAAACAACTGTTCTTATATGGGTTTATTCAATCCAACTCACACACTAACATATTCGTAAAAATGTTGCATTTCTTTGCACAAGAATATGCAAAACAGACATTTGCATCGACAATTTAACTAATTTAACCGTACATGTCCTACATTATTATAAATTTGAGGTATTATAACCGCTATATTTGAATATTCAATTATTTCTGTAAGTGTTTTTGGGTGTTTTTTACAAGCATTCCACAGATTATGGGAACAATGTTGCCTGTTTCAGCTCCATAAAATTGTGGGAAGCACTTGTGTACAACAGAAATTAGACTCTATATACGTTTGCAAATCCAAGTTTATGCTACGTGTGCGTTTGTATATCCAATAAGTTTCAGTTGAATAAATCCGATAAGCGATTATGCGCTCTGCCCCATACACTTTAAACATAAATTGGTGCAACTGGTGCCTATTTCAGCTTTGGGAGATCGTGAGGAACAACCGTTTTTACAAGAATCTGGTTTAACCTAATCAGCACAACTTCAAGTTTCAGAATGAGGTGCTCTGTTATACCCCTTATGTTTTAGAATTGAAATTATTGTATAAGGGTTAAATCGGTCTACTTCGGATTAGTTCGACACAATTCGGTGCAACTGGTGCATGTTTCATAATTGGAAGATCTTGAGGAACAACCGTTTGTACTAGAAACTTACTTAAGTTACTCAACACAACTTCCAGTTTCGGCTTGAGGTGCCCGATTATACCACTTTTGTTTTAGAGTTGAATTTATCATATTAAGATTAAATCGGTCATCTTGGCATGAGTTCGACAGAATTCGGTGCAACTGGTGCATGTTTCAGCGTTGGAAGATCGTAAGGAACAACCTTTTGTGCTAGAATCTGGCTTAACCTACTGAACACAACTTCCAGTTTCGGCGAAATGTACTCTATTATACCCCTAATGATTTAGAATTGAAGTTCTGCAAATAATCCTATAAGGGTTGTTTAGTTCATTTGACATACTTTCTACAAGAACCTTTGCTACCAGTGCCTTTTTAACCGTGTGAAATCGTGAGAATCATCTGTTTTTGTCAGAAATTAGTCACAGTTAATCAGCACAAGTCCTAGTTTAATCTAGAGATGCGTACTTAAAACCCCTATAAAATTGTAAACAACTGTTCTTATATGGGTTTATTCAATCCAACTCACACACTAACATATTCGTAAAAATGCTGCATTTCTTTGCACAAGAATATGCAAAACAGACATTTGCATCGACAATTAAACTAATTTAACCGTACATGTCCTACATTATTATAAATTTGAGGTATTATAACCGCTATATTTGAATATTCAATTATTTCTGTAAGTGTTTATTGGGTGTTTTTTACAAGCATTCCACAGATTATGGGAACAATGTTGCCTGTTTCAGCTCCATAAAATTGTGGGAAGCACTTGTGTACAACAGAAATTAGACTCTATATACGTTTGCAAATCCAAGTTTATGCTACGTGTGCGTTTGTATATCCAATAAGTTTCAGTTGAATAAATCCGATAAGCGATTATGCGCTCTGCCCCATACACTTTAAACATAAATTGGTGCAACTGGTGCCTATTTCAGCTTTGGGAGATCGTGAGGAACAACCGTTTTTACAAGAATCTGGTTTAACCTAATCAGCACAACTTCAATTTTCAAAACGAGGTGCGCTGTTATACCCCTTATGTTTTAGAATTGAAATTATTGTATAAGGGTTAAATCGGTCTACTTCGGATTAGTTCGACACAATTCGGTGCAACTGGTGCATGTTTCATAATTGGAAGATCTTGAGGAACAACCGTTTGTACTAGAAACTTACTTAAGTTACTCAACACAACTTCCAGTTTCGGCTTGAGGTGCCCGATTATACCACTTTTGTTTTAGAGTTGAATTTATCATATTAAGATTAAATCGGTCATCTTGGCATGAGTTCGACAGAATTCGGTGCAACTGGTGCATGTTTCAGCGTTGGAAGATCGTAAGGAACAACCTTTTGTACTAGAATCTGGCTTAACCTACTGAACACAGCTTCCAGTTTCGGCGAAATGTACTCTATTATACCCCTAATGATTTAGAATTGAAGTTCTGCAAATAATCCTATAAGGGTTGTTTAGTTCATTTGACATTCTTTCTACAAGAACCTTTGCTACCAGTGCCTTTTTAACCGTGTGAAATCGTGAGAATCATCTGTTTTTGTCAGAAATTAGTCACAGTTAATCAGCACAAGTCCTAGTTTAATCTAGAGTTGCGTTATTATAACCCCTATAAAATTGTAAACAACTGTTCTTATATGGGTTTATTCAATCCAACTCACACACTAACATATTCGTAAAAATGCTGCATTTCTTTGCACAAGAATATGCAAAACAGACATTTGCATCGACAATTAAACTAATTTAACCGTACATGTCCTACATTATTATAAATTTGAGGTATTATAACCGCTATAATTGAATATTCAATTATTTTTGTAAGTGTTTATTGGGTGTTTTTTACAAGCATTCCACAGATTATGGGAACAATGTTGCCTGTTTCAGCTCCATAAAATTGTGGGAAGCACTTGTGTACAACAGAAATTAGACTCTATATACGTTTGCAAATCCAAGTTTATGCTACGTGTGCGTTTGTATATCCAATAAGTTTCAGTTGAATAAATCCGATAAGCGATTATGCGCTCTGCCCCATACACTTTAAACATAAATTGGTGCAACTGGTGCCTATTTCAGCTTTGGGAGATCGTGAGGAACAACCGTTTTTACAAGAATCTGGTTTAACCTAATCAGCACAACTTCAATTTTCAAAACGAGGTGCGCTGTTATACCCCTTATGTTTTAGAATTGAAATTATTGTATAAGGGTTAAATCGGTCTACTTCGGATTAGTTCGACACAATTCGGTGCAACTGGTGCATGTTTCATAATTGGAAGATCTTGAGGAACAACCGTTTGTACTAGAAACTTACTTAAGTTACTCAACACAACTTCCAGTTTCGGCTTGAGGTGCCCGATTATACCACTTTTGTTTTAGAGTTGAATTTATCATATTAAGATTAAATCGGTCATCTTGGCATGAGTTCGACAGAATTCGGTGCAACTGGTGCATGTTTCAGCGTTGGAAGATCGTAAGGAACAACCTTTTGTACTAGAATCTGGCTTAACCTACTGAACACAGCTTCCAGTTTCGGCGAAATGTACTCTATTATACCCCTAATGATTTAGAATTGAAGTTCTGCAAATAATCCTATAAGGGTTGTTTAGTTCATTTGACATTCTTTCTACAAGAACCTTTGCTACCAGTGCCTTTTTAACCGTGTGAAATCGTGAGAATCATCTGTTTTTGTCAGAAATTAGTCACAGTTAATCAGCACAAGTCCTAGTTTAATCTAGAGATGCGTACTTAAAACCCCTATAAAATTGTAAACAACTGTTCTTATATGGGTTTATTCAATCCAACTCACACACTAACATATTCGTAAAAATGCTGCATTTCTTTGCACAAGAATATGCAAAACAGACATTTGCATCGACAATTAAACTAATTTAACCGTACATGTCCTACATTATTATAAATTTGAGGTATTATAACCGCTATATTTGAATATTCAATTATTTCTGTAAGTGTTTATTGGGTGTTTTTTACAAGCATTCCACAGATTATGGGAACAATGTTGCCTGTTTCAGCTCCATAAAATTGTGGGAAGCACTTGTGTACAACAGAAATTAGACCCTATATACGTTTGCAAATCCAAGTTTATGCTACGTGTGCGTTTGTATATCCAATAAGTTTCAGTTGAATAAATCCGATAAGCGATTATGCGCTCTGCCCCATACACTTTAAACATAAATTGGTGCAACTGGTGCCTATTTCAGCTTTGGGAGATCGTGAGGAACAACCGTTTTTACAAGAATCTGGTTTAACCTAATCAGCACAACTTCAATTTTCAGAACGAGGTGCGCTGTTATACCCCTTATGTTTTAGAATTGAAATTATTGTATATGGGTTAAATCGGTCTACTTCGCATTAGTTCGACACAATTCGGTGCAACTGGTGCATGTTTCATAATTGGAAGATCTTGAGGAACAACCGTTTGTACTAGAACTTACTTAAGTTACTCAACACAACTTCCAGTTTCGGCTTGAGGTGCCCGATTATACCACTTTTGTTTTAGAGTTGAATTTATCATATTAAGATTAAATCGGTCATCTTGGCATGAGTTCGACAGAATTCGGTGCAACTGGTGCATGTTTCAGCGTTGGAAGATCGTAAGGAACAACCTTTTGTGCTAGAATATGGCTTAACCTACTGAACACAACTTCCAGTTTCGGCGAAATGTACTCTATTATACCCCTAATGATTTAGAATTGAAGTTCTGCAAATAATCCTATAAGGGTTGTTTAGTTCATTTGACATACTTTCTACAAGAACCTTTGCTACCAGTGCCTTTTTAACCGTGTGAAATCGTGAGAATCATCTGTTTTTGTCAGAAATTAGTCACAGTTAATCAGCACAAGTCCTAGTTTAATCTAGAGATGCGTACTTAAAACCCCTATAAAATTGTAAACAACTGTTCTTATATGGGTTTATTCAATCCAACTCACACACTAACATATTCGTAAAAATGCTGCATTTCTTTGCACAAGAATATGCAAAACAGACATTTGCATCGACAATTAAACTAATTTAACCGTACATGTCCTACATTATTATAAATTTGAGGTATTATAACCGCTATATTTGAATATTCAATTATTTCTGTAAGTGTTTATTGGGTGTTTTTTACAAGCATTCCACAGATTATGGGAACAATGTTGCCTGTTTCAGCTCCATAAAATTGTGGGAAGCACTTGTGTACAACATAAATTAGACCCTATATACGTTTGCAAATCCAAGTTTATGCTACGTGTGCGTTTGTATATCCAATAAGTTTCAGTTGAATAAATCCGATAAGCGATTATGCGCTCTGCCCCATACACTTTAAACATAAATTGGTGCAACTGGTGCCTATTTCAGCTTTGGGAGATCGTGAGGAACAACCGTTTTTACAAGAATCTGGTTTAACCTAATCAGCACAACTTCAATTTTCAAAACGAGGTGCGCTGTTATACCCCTTATGTTTTAGAATTGAAATTATTGTATATGGGTTAAATCGGTCTACTTCGGATTAGTTCGACACAATTCGGTGCAACTGGTGCATGTTTCATAATTGGAAGATCTTGAGGAGCAACCGTTTGTACTAAAAACTTACTTAAGTTACTCAACACAACTTCCAGTTTCGGCTTGAGGTGCCCGATTATACCACTTTTGTTTTAGAGTTGAATTTATCATATTAAGATTAAATCGGTCATCTTGGCATAAGTTCGACAGAATTCGGTGCAACTGGTGCATGTTTCAGCGTTGGAAGATCGTAAGGAACAACCTTTTGTACTAGAATATGGCTTAACCTACTGAACACAGCTTCCAGTTTCGGCGAAATGTACTCTATTATACCCCTAATGATTTAGAATTGAAGTTCTGCAAATAATCTTATAAGGGTTGTTTAGTTCATTTGACATTCTTTCTACAAGAACCTTTGCTACCAGTGCCTTTTTAACCGTGTGAAATCGTGAGAATCATCTGTTTTTGTCAGAAATTAGTCACAGTTAATCAGCACAAGTCCTAGTTTAATCAAGAGTTGCGTTATTATAACCCCTATAAAATTGTAAACAACTGTTCTTATATGGGTTTATTCAATCCAACTCACACACTAACATATTCGTAAAAATGCTGCATTTCTTTGCACAAGAATATGCAAAACAGACATTTGCATCGACAATTTAACTAATTTAACCGTACATGTCCTACATTATTATAAATTTGAGGTATTATAACCGCTATAATTGAATATTCAATTATTTTTGTAAGTGTTTATTGGGTGTTTTTTACAAGCATTCCACAGATTATGGGAACAATGTTGCCTGTTTCAGCTCCATAAAATTGTGAGAAGCACTTGTGTACAACATAAATTAGACCCTATATACGTTTGCAAATCCAAGTTTATGCTACGTGTGCGTTTGTATATCCAATAAGTTTCAGTTGAATAAATCCGATAAGCGATTATGCGCTCTGCCCCATACACTTTAAACATAAATTGGTGCAACTGGTGCCTATTTCAGCTTTGGGAGATCGTGAGGAACAACCGTTTTTACAAGAATCTGGTTTAACCTAATCAGCACAACTTCAAGTTTCAGAATGAGGTGCTCTGTTATACCCCTTATGTTTTAGAATTGAAATTATTGTATAAGGGTTAAATCGGTCTACTTCGGATTAGTTCGACACAATTCGGTGCAACTGGTGCATGTTTCATAATTGGAAGATCTTGAGGAACAACCGTTTGTACTAGAAACTTACTTAAGTTACTCAACACAACTTCCAGTTTCGGCTTGAGGTGCCCGATTATACCACTTTTGTTTTAGAGTTGAATTTATCATATTAAGATTAAATCGGTCATCTTGGCATGAGTTCGACAGAATTCGGTGCAACTGGTGCATGTTTCAGCGTTGGAAGATCGTAAGGAACAACCTTTTGTGCTAGAATCTGGCTTAACCTACTGAACACAGCTTCCAGTTTCGGCGAAATGTACTCTATTATACCCCTAATGATTTAGAATTGAAGTTCTGCAAATAATCCTATAAGGGTTGTTTAGTTCATTTGACATTCTTTCTACAAGAACCTTTGCTACCAGTGCCTTTTTAACCGTGTGAAATCGTGAGAATCATCTGTTTTTGTCAGAAATTAGTCACAGTTAATCAGCACAAGTCCTAGTTTAATCTAGAGTTGCGTTATTATAACCCCTATAAAATTGTAAACAACTGTTCTTATATGGGTTTATTCAATCCAACTCACACACTAACATATTCGTAAAAATGCTGCATTTCTTTGCACAAGAATATGCAAAACAGACATTTGCATCGACAATTAAACTAATTTAACCGTACATGTCCTACATTATTATAAATTTGAGGTATTATAACCGCTATAATTGAATATTCAATTATTTTTGTAAGTGTTTATTGGGTGTTTTTTACAAGCATTCCACAGATTATGGGAACAATGTTGCCTGTTTCAGCTCCATAAAATTGTGGGAAGCACTTGTGTACAACAGAAATTAGACTCTATATACGTTTGCAAATCCAAGTTTATGCTACGTGTGCGTTTGTATATCCAATAAGTTTCAGTTGAATAAATCCGATAAGCGATTATGCGCTCTGCCCCATACACTTTAAACATAAATTGGTGCAACTGGTGCCTATTTCAGCTTTGGGAGATCGTGAGGAACAACCGTTTTTACAAGAATCTGGTTTAACCTAATCAGCACAACTTCAAGTTTCAGAATGAGGTGCTCTGTTATACCCCTTATGTTTTAGAATTGAAATTATTGTATAAGGGTTAAATCGGTCTACTTCGGATTAGTTCGACACAATTCGGTGCAACTGGTGCATGTTTCATAATTGGAAGATCTTGAGGAACAACCGTTTGTACTAGAAACTTACTTAAGTTACTCAACACAACTTCCAGTTTCGGCTTGAGGTGCCCGATTATACCACTTTTGTTTTAGAGTTGAATTTATCATATTAAGATTAAATCGGTCATCTTGGCATGAGTTCGACAGAATTCGGTGCAACTGGTGCATGTTTCAGCGTTGGAAGATCGTAAGGAACAACCTTTTGTGCTAGAATCTGGCTTAACCTACTGAACACAGCTTCCAGTTTCGGCGAAATGTACTCTATTATACCCCTAATGATTTAGAATTGAAGTTCTGCAAATAATCTTATAAGGGTTGTTTAGTTCATTTGACATTCTTTCTACAAGAACCTTTGCTACCAGTGCCTTTTTAACCGTGTGAAATCGTGAGAATCATCTGTTTTTGTCAGAAATTAGTCACAGTTAATCAGCACAAGTCCTAGTTTAATCTAGAGATGCGTTATTATAACCCCTATAAAATTGTAAACAACTGTTCTTATATGGGTTTATTCAATCCAACTCACACACTAACATATTCGTAAAAATGCTGCATTTCTTTGCACAAGAATATGCAAAACAGACATTTGCATCGACAATTTAACTAATTTAACCGTACATGTCCTACATTATTATAAATTTGAGGTATTATAACCGCTATAATTGAATATTCAATTATTTTTGTAAGTGTTTATTGGGTGTTTTTTACAAGCATTCCACAGATTATGGGAACAATGTTGCCTGTTTCAGCTCCATAAAATTGTGGGAAGCACTTGTGTACAACAGAAATTAGACTCTATATACGTTTGCAAATCCAAGTTTATGCTACGTGTGCGTTTGTATATCCAATAAGTTTCAGTTGAATAAATCCGATAAGCGATTATGCGCTCTGCCCCATACACTTTAAACATAAATTGGTGCAACTGGTGCCTATTTCAGCTTTGGGAGATCGTGAGGAACAACCGTTTTTACAAGAATCTGGTTTAACCTAATCAGCACAACTTCAAGTTTCAGAATGAGGTGCTCTGTTATACCCCTTATGTTTTAGAATTGAAATTATTGTATAAGGGTTAAATCGGTCTACTTCGGATTAGTTCGACACAATTCGGTGCAACTGGTGCATGTTTCATAATTGGAAGATCTTGAGGAACAACCGTTTGTACTAGAAACTTACTTAAGTTACTCAACACAACTTCCAGTTTCGGCTTGAGGTGCCCGATTATACCACTTTTGTTTTAGAGTTGAATTTATCATATTAAGATTAAATCGGTCATCTTGGCATGAGTTCGACAGAATTCGGTGCAACTGGTGCATGTTTCAGCGTTGGAAGATCGTAAGGAACAACCTTTTGTGCTAGAATCTGGCTTAACCTACTGAACACAGCTTCCAGTTTCGGCGAAATGTACTCTATTATACCCCTAATGATTTAGAATTGAAGTTCTGCAAATAATCTTATAAGGGTTGTTTAGTTCATTTGACATTCTTTCTACAAGAACCTTTGCTACCAGTGCCTTTTTAACCGTGTGAAATCGTGAGAATCATCTGTTTTTGTCAGAAATTAGTCACAGTTAATCAGCACAAGTCCTAGTTTAATCTAGAGTTGCGTTATTATAACCCCTATAAAATTGTAAACAACTGTTCTTATATGGGTTTATTCAATCCAACTCACACACTAACATATTCGTAAAAATGCTGCATTTCTTTGCACAAGAATATGCAAAACAGACATTTGCATCGACAATTTAACTAATTTAACCGTACATGTCCTACATTATTATAAATTTGAGGTATTATAACCGCTATAATTGAATATTCAATTATTTTTGTAAGTGTTTATTGGGTGTTTTTTACAAGCATTCCACAGATTATGGGAACAATGTTGCCTGTTTCAGCTCCATAAAATTGTGGGAAGCACTTGTGTACAACAGAAATTAGACTCTATATACGTTTGCAAATCCAAGTTTATGCTACGTGTGCGTTTGTATATCCAATAAGTTTCAGTTGAATAAATCCGATAAGCGATTATGCGCTCTGCCCCATACACTTTAAACATAAATTGGTGCAACTGGTGCCTATTTCAGCTTTGGGAGATCGTGAGGAACAACCGTTTTTACAAGAATCTGGTTTAACCTAATCAGCACAACTTCAAGTTTCAGAATGAGGTGCTCTGTTATACCCCTTATGTTTTAGAATTGAAATTATTGTATAAGGGTTAAATCGGTCTACTTCGGATTAGTTCGACACAATTCGGTGCAACTGGTGCATGTTTCATAATTGGAAGATCTTGAGGAACAACCGTTTGTACTAGAAACTTACTTAAGTTACTCAACACAACTTCCAGTTTCGGCTTGAGGTGCCCGATTATACCACTTTTGTTTTAGAGTTGAATTTATCATATTAAGATTAAATCGGTCATCTTGGCATGAGTTCGACAGAATTCGGTGCAACTGGTGCATGTTTCAGCGTTGGAAGATCGTAAGGAACAACCTTTTGTGCTAGAATCTGGCTTAACCTACTGAACACAACTTCCAGTTTCGGCGAAATGTACTCTATTATACCCCTAATGATTTAGAATTGAAGTTCTGCAAATAATCCTATAAGGGTTGTTTAGTTCATTTGACATACTTTCTACAAGAACCTTTGCTACCAGTGCCTTTTTAACCGTGTGAAATCGTGAGAATCATCTGTTTTTGTCAGAAATTAGTCACAGTTAATCAGCACAAGTCCTAGTTTAATCTAGAGATGCGTACCTAAAACCCCAATAAAATTGTAAACAACTGTTCTTATATGGGTTTATTCAATCCAACTCACACACTAACATATTCGTAAAAATGCTGCATTTCTTTGCACAAGAATATGCAAAACAGACATTTGCATCGACAATTAAACTAATTTAACCGTACATGTCCTACATTATTATAAATTTGAGGTATTATAACCGCTATAATTGAATATTCAATTATTTTTGTAAGTGTTTATTGGGTGTTTTTTACAAGCATTCCACAGATTATGGGAACAATGTTGCCTGTTTCAGCTCCATAAAATTGTGGGAAGCACTTGTGTACAACAGAAATTAGACTCTATATACGTTTGCAAATCCAAGTTTATGCTACGTGTGCGTTTGTATATCCAATAAGTTTCAGTTGAATAAATCCGATAAGCGATTATGCGCTCTGCCCCATACACTTTAAACATAAATTGGTGCAACTGGTGCCTATTTCAGCTTTGGGAGATCGTGAGGAACAACCGTTTTTACAAGAATCTGGTTTAACCTAATCAGCACAACTTCAAGTTTCAGAATGAGGTGCTCTGTTATACCCCTTATGTTTTAGAATTGAAATTATTGTATAAGGGTTAAATCGGTCTACTTCGGATTAGTTCGACACAATTCGGTGCAACTGGTGCATGTTTCATAATTGGAAGATCTTGAGGAACAACCGTTTGTACTAGAAACTTACTTAAGTTACTCAACACAACTTCCAGTTTCGGCTTGAGGTGCCCGATTATACCACTTTTGTTTTAGAGTTGAATTTATCATATTAAGATTAAATCGGTCATCTTGGCATGAGTTCGACAGAATTCGGTGCAACTGGTGCATGTTTCAGCGTTGGAAGATCGTAAGGAACAACCTTTTGTGCTAGAATCTGGCTTAACCTACTGAACACAGCTTCCAGTTTCGGCGAAATGTACTCTATTATACCCCTAATGATTTAGAATTGAAGTTCTGCAAATAATCTTATAAGGGTTGTTTAGTTCATTTGACATTCTTTCTACAAGAACCTTTGCTACCAGTGCCTTTTTAACCGTGTGAAATCGTGAGAATCATCTGTTTTTGTCAGAAATTAGTCACAGTTAATCAGCACAAGTCCTAGTTTAATCTAGAGTTGCGTTATTATAACCCCTATAAAATTGTAAACAACTGTTCTTATATGGGTTTATTCAATCCAACTCACACACTAACATATTCGTAAAAATGCTGCATTTCTTTGCACAAGAATATGCAAAACAGACATTTGCATCGACAATTTAACTAATTTAACCGTACATGTCCTACATTATTATAAATTTGAGGTATTATAACCGCTATAATTGAATATTCAATTATTTTTGTAAGTGTTTATTGGGTGTTTTTTACAAGCATTCCACAGATTATGGGAACAATGTTGCCTGTTTCAGCTCCATAAAATTGTGGGAAGCACTTGTGTACAACAGAAATTAGACTCTATATACGTTTGCAAATCCAAGTTTATGCTACGTGTGCGTTTGTATATCCAATAAGTTTCAGTTGAATAAATCCGATAAGCGATTATGCGCTCTGCCCCATACACTTTAAACATAAATTGGTGCAACTGGTGCCTATTTCAGCTTTGGGAGATCGTGAGGAACAACCGTTTTTACAAGAATCTGGTTTAACCTAATCAGCACAACTTCAAGTTTCAGAATGAGGTGCTCTGTTATACCCCTTATGTTTTAGAATTGAAATTATTGTATAAGGGTTAAATCGGTCTACTTCGGATTAGTTCGACACAATTCGGTGCAACTGGTGCATGTTTCATAATTGGAAGATCTTGAGGAACAACCGTTTGTACTAGAAACTTACTTAAGTTACTCAACACAACTTCCAGTTTCGGCTTGAGGTGCCCGATTATACCACTTTTGTTTTAGAGTTGAATTTATCATATTAAGATTAAATCGGTCATCTTGGCATGAGTTCGACAGAATTCGGTGCAACTGGTGCATGTTTCAGCGTTGGAAGATCGTAAGGAACAACCTTTTGTGCTAGAATCTGGCTTAACCTACTGAACACAGCTTCCAGTTTCGGCGAAATGTACTCTATTATACCCCTAATGATTTAGAATTGAAGTTCTGCAAATAATCTTATAAGGGTTGTTTAGTTCATTTGACATTCTTTCTACAAGAACCTTTGCTACCAGTGCCTTTTTAACCGTGTGAAATCGTGAGAATCATCTGTTTTTGTCAGAAATTAGTCACAGTTAATCAGCACAAGTCCTAGTTTAATCTAGAGTTGCGTTATTATAACCCCTATAAAATTGTAAACAACTGTTCTTATATGGGTTTATTCAATCCAACTCACACACTAACATATTCGTAAAAATGCTGCATTTCTTTGCACAAGAATATGCAAAACAGACATTTGCATCGACAATTTAACTAATTTAACCGTACATGTCCTACATTATTATAAATTTGAGGTATTATAACCGCTATAATTGAATATTCAATTATTTTTGTAAGTGTTTATTGGGTGTTTTTTACAAGCATTCCACAGATTATGGGAACAATGTTGCCTGTTTCAGCTCCATAAAATTGTGGGAAGCACTTGTGTACAACAGAAATTAGACTCTATATACGTTTGCAAATCCAAGTTTATGCTACGTGTGCGTTTGTATATCCAATAAGTTTCAGTTGAATAAATCCGATAAGCGATTAAGCGCTCTGCCCCATACACTTTAAACATAAATTGGTGCAACTGGTGCCTATTTCAGCTTTGGGAGATCGTGAGGAACAACCGTTTTTACAAGAATCTGGTTTAACCTAATCAGCACAACTTCAAGTTTCAGAATGAGGTGCTCTGTTATACCCCTTATGTTTTAGAATTGAAATTATTGTTTAAGGGTTAAATCGGTCTACTTCGGATTAGTTCGACACAATTCGGTGCAACTGGTGCATGTTTCATAATTGGAAGATCTTGAGGAACAACCGTTTGTACTAGAAACTTACTTAAGTTACTCAACACAACTTCCAGTTTCGGCTTGAGGTGCCCGATTATACCACTTTTGTTTTAGAGTTGAATTTATCATATTAAGATTAAATCGGTCATCTTGGCATAAGTTCGACAGAATTCGGTGCAACTGGTGCATGTTTCAGCGTTGGAAGATCGTAAGGAACAACCTTTTGTACTAGAATCTGGCTTAACCTACTGAACACAGCTTCCAGTTTCGGCGAAATGTACTCTATTATACCCCTAATGATTTAGAATTGAAGTTCTGCAAATAATCCTATAAGGGTTGTTTAGTTCATTTGACATTCTTTCTACAAGAACCTTTGCTACCAGTGCCTTTTTAACCGTGTGAAATCGTGAGAATCATCTGTTTTTGTCAGAAATTAGTCACAGTTAATCAGCACAAGTCCTAGTTTAATCTAGAGTTGCGTTATTATAACCCCTATAAAATTGTAAACAACTGTTCTTATATGGGTTTATTCAATCCAACTCACACACTAACATATTCGTAAAAATGCTGCATTTCTTTGCACAAGAATATGCAAAACAGACATTTGCATCGACAATTTAACTAATTTAACCGTACATGTCCTACATTATTATAAATTTGAGGTATTATAACCGCTATAATTGAATATTCAATTATTTTTGTAAGTGTTTATTGGGTGTTTTTTACAAGCATTCCACAGATTATGGGAACAATGTTGCCTGTTTCAGCTCCATAAAATTGTGGGAAGCACTTGTGTACAACAGAAATTAGACTCTATATACGTTTGCAAATCCAAGTTTATGCTACGTGTGCGTTTGTATATCCAATAAGTTTCAGTTGAATAAATCCGATAAGCGATTATGCGCTCTGCCCCATACACTTTAAACATAAATTGGTGCAACTGGTGCCTATTTCAGCTTTGGGAGATCGTGAGGAACAACCGTTTTTACAAGAATCTGGTTTAACCTAATCAGCACAACTTCAAGTTTCAGAATGAGGTGCTCTGTTATACCCCTTATGTTTTAGAATTGAAATTATTGTATAAGGGTTAAATCGGTCTACTTCGGATTAGTTCGACACAATTCGGTGCAACTGGTGCATGTTTCATAATTGGAAGATCTTGAGGAACAACCGTTTGTACTAGAAACTTACTTAAGTTACTCAACACAACTTCCAGTTTCGGCTTGAGGTGCCCGATTATACCACTTTTGTTTTAGAGTTGAATTTATCATATTAAGATTAAATCGGTCATCTTGGCATGAGTTCGACAGAATTCGGTGCAACTGGTGCATGTTTCAGCGTTGGAAGATCGTAAGGAACAACCTTTTGTGCTAGAATCTGGCTTAACCTACTGAACACAGCTTCCAGTTTCGGCGAAATGTACTCTATTATACCCCTAATGATTTAGAATTGAAGTTCTGCAAATAATCCTATAAGGGTTGTTTAGTTCATTTGACATTCTTTCTACAAGAACCTTTGCTACCAGTGCCTTTTTAACCGTGTGAAATCGTGAGAATCATCTGTTTTTGTCAGAAATTAGTCACAGTTAATCAGCACAAGTCCTAGTTTAATCTAGAGTTGCGTTATTATAACCCCTATAAAATTGTAAACAACTGTTCTTATATGGGTTTATTCAATCCAACTCACACACTAACATATTCGTAAAAATGCTGCATTTCTTTGCACAAGAATATGCAAAACAGACATTTGCATCGACAATTTAACTAATTTAACCGTACATGTCCTACATTATTATAAATTTGAGGTATTATAACCGCTATAATTGAATATTCAATTATTTTTGTAAGTGTTTATTGGGTGTTTTTTACAAGCATTCCACAGATTATGGGAACAATGTTGCCTGTTTCAGCTCCATAAAATTGTGGGAAGCACTTGTGTACAACAGAAATTAGACTCTATATACGTTTGCAAATCCAAGTTTATGCTACGTGTGCGTTTGTATATCCAATAAGTTTCAGTTGAATAAATCCGATAAGCGATTATGCGCTCTGCCCCATACACTTTAAACATAAATTGGTGCAACTGGTGCCTATTTCAGCTTTGGGAGATCGTGAGGAACAACCGTTTTTACAAGAATCTGGTTTAACCTAATCAGCACAACTTCAAGTTTCAGAATGAGGTGCTCTGTTATACCCCTTATGTTTTAGAATTGAAATTATTGTATAAGGGTTAAATCGGTCTACTTCGGATTAGTTCGACACAATTCGGTGCAACTGGTGCATGTTTCATAATTGGAAGATCTTGAGGAACAACCGTTTGTACTAGAAACTTACTTAAGTTACTCAACACAACTTCCAGTTTCGGCTTGAGGTGCCCGATTATACCACTTTTGTTTTAGAGTTGAATTTATCATATTAAGATTAAATCGGTCATCTTGGCATGAGTTCGACAGAATTCGGTGCAACTGGTGCATGTTTCAGCGTTGGAAGATCGTAAGGAACAACCTTTTGTGCTAGAATCTGGCTTAACCTACTGAACACAGCTTCCAGTTTCGGCGAAATGTACTCTATTATACCCCTAATGATTTAGAATTGAAGTTCTGCAAATAATCTTATAAGGGTTGTTTAGTTCATTTGACATTCTTTCTACAAGAACCTTTGCTACCAGTGCCTTTTTAACCGTGTGAAATCGTGAGAATCATCTGTTTTTGTCAGAAATTAGTCACAGTTAATCAGCACAAGTCCTAGTTTAATCTAGAGTTGCGTTATTATAACCCCTATAAAATTGTAAACAACTGTTCTTATATGGGTTTATTCAATCCAACTCACACACTAACATATTCGTAAAAATGCTGCATTTCTTTGCACAAGAATATGCAAAACAGACATTTGCATCGACAATTTAACTAATTTAACCGTACATGTCCTACATTATTATAAATTTGAGGTATTATAACCGCTATAATTGAATATTCAATTATTTTTGTAAGTGTTTATTGGGTGTTTTTTACAAGCATTCCACAGATTATGGGAACAATGTTGCCTGTTTCAGCTCCATAAAATTGTGGGAAGCACTTGTGTACAACAGAAATTAGACTCTATATACGTTTGCAAATCCAAGTTTATGCTACGTGTGCGTTTGTATATCCAATAAGTTTCAGTTGAATAAATCCGATAAGCGATTATGCGCTCTGCCCCATACACTTTAAACATAAATTGGTGCAACTGGTGCCTATTTCAGCTTTGGGAGATCGTGAGGAACAACCGTTTTTACAAGAATCTGGTTTAACCTAATCAGCACAACTTCAAGTTTCAGAATGAGGTGCTCTGTTATACCCCTTATGTTTTAGAATTGAAATTATTGTATAAGGGTTAAATCGGTCTACTTCGGATTAGTTCGACACAATTCGGTGCAACTGGTGCATGTTTCATAATTGGAAGATCTTGAGGAACAACCGTTTGTACTAGAAACTTACTTAAGTTACTCAACACAACTTCCAGTTTCGGCTTGAGGTGCCCGATTATACCACTTTTGTTTTAGAGTTGAATTTATCATATTAAGATTAAATCGGTCATCTTGGCATGAGTTCGACAGAATTCGGTGCAACTGGTGCATGTTTCAGCGTTGGAAGATCGTAAGGAACAACCTTTTGTACTAGAATCTGGCTTAACCTACTGAACACAGCTTCCAGTTTCGGCGAAATGTACTCTATTATACCCCTAATGATTTAGAATTGAAGTTCTGCAAATAATCCTATAAGGGTTGTTTAGTTCATTTGACATTCTTTCTACAAGAACCTTTGCTACCAGTGCCTTTTTAACCGTGTGAAATCGTGAGAATCATCTGTTTTTGTCAGAAATTAGTCACAGTTAATCAGCACAAGTCCTAGTTTAATCTAGAGTTGCGTTATTATAACCCCTATAAAATTGTAAACAACTGTTCTTATATGGGTTTATTCAATCCAACTCACACACTAACATATTCGTAAAAATGCTGCATTTCTTTGCACAAGAATATGCAAAACAGACATTTGCATCGACAATTTAACTAATTTAACCGTACATGTCCTACATTATTATAAATTTGAGGTATTATAACCGCTATAATTGAATATTCAATTATTTTTGTAAGTGTTTATTGGGTGTTTTTTACAAGCATTCCACAGATTATGGGAACAATGTTGCCTGTTTCAGCTCCATAAAATTGTGGGAAGCACTTGTGTACAACAGAAATTAGACTCTATATACGTTTGCAAATCCAAGTTTATGCTACGTGTGCGTTTGTATATCCAATAAGTTTCAGTTGAATAAATCCGATAAGCGATTATGCGCTCTGCCCCATACACTTTAAACATAAATTGGTGCAACTGGTGCCTATTTCAGCTTTGGGAGATCGTGAGGAACAACCGTTTTTACAAGAATCTGGTTTAACCTAATCAGCACAACTTCAAGTTTCAGAATGAGGTGCTCTGTTATACCCCTTATGTTTTAGAATTGAAATTATTGTTTAAGGGTTAAATCGGTCTACTTCGGATTAGTTCGACACAATTCGGTGCAACTGGTGCATGTTTCATAATTGGAAGATCTTGAGGAACAACCGTTTGTACTAGAAACTTACTTAAGTTACTCAACACAACTTCCAGTTTCGGCTTGAGGTGCCCGATTATACCACTTTTGTTTTAGAGTTGAATTTATCATATTAAGATTAAATCGGTCATCTTGGCATGAGTTCGACAGAATTCGGTGCAACTGGTGCATGTTTCAGCGTTGGAAGATCGTAAGGAACAACCTTTTGTGCTAGAATCTGGCTTAACCTACTGAACACAGCTTCCAGTTTCGGCGAAATGTACTCTATTATACCCCTAATGATTTAGAATTGAAGTTCTGCAAATAATCCTATAAGGGTTGTTTAGTTCATTTGACATTCTTTCTACAAGAACCTTTGCTACCAGTGCCTTTTTAACCGTGTGAAATCGTGAGAATCATCTGTTTTTGTCAGAAATTAGTCACAGTTAATCAGCACAAGTCCTAGTTTAATCTAGAGTTGCGTTATTATAACCCCTATAAAATTGTAAACAACTGTTCTTATATGGGTTTATTCAATCCAACTCACACACTAACATATTCGTAAAAATGCTGCATTTCTTTGCACAAGAATATGCAAAACAGACATTTGCATCGACAATTAAACTAATTTAACCGTACATGTCCTACATTATTATAAATTTGAGGTATTATAACCGCTATAATTGAATATTCAATTATTTTTGTAAGTGTTTATTGGGTGTTTTTTACAAGCATTCCACAGATTATGGGAACAATGTTGCCTGTTTCAGCTCCATAAAATTGTGGGAAGCACTTGTGTACAACAGAAATTAGACTCTATATACGTTTGCAAATCCAAGTTTATGCTACGTGTGCGTTTGTATATCCAATAAGTTTCAGTT
>CM035815.1:37940833-37974334 GCA_020458035.1 Magallana ariakensis | reverse complement strand
GATTTAACCCTTATACAATAATTTTAATTCTAAAACATAAGGGGTATAACAGCGCACCTCGTTTTGAAACTTGAAGTTGTGCTGATTAGGTTAAACCAGATTCTTGTAAAAACGGTTGTTCTTCACGATCTCCCAAAGCTGAAATAGGCACCAGTTGCACCAATTTATGTTTAAAGTGTATGGGGCAGAGCGCATAATCGCTTACTTGATTTATTCAACTGAAACTTATTGGATATACAAACGCACACGTAGCATAAACTTGGATTTGCAAACGTATATAGAGTCTAATTTCTGTTGTACACAAGTGCTTCCCACAATTTTATGGAGCTGAAACAGGCAACATTGTTCCCATAATCTGTGGAATGCTTGTAAAAAAGACCCAATAAACACTTACAGAAATAATTGAATATTCAAATATAGCGGTTATAATACCTCAAATTTATAATAATGTAGGACATGTACGGTTAAATTAGTTTAATTGTCGATGCAAATGTCTGTTTTGCATATTGTTGTGCAAAGAAATGCAGCATTTTTACGAATATGTTAGTGTGTGAGTTGGATTGAATAAACCCATATAAGAACAGTTGTTTACAATTTTATAGGGGTTATAATAACGCATCTCTAGATTAAACTAGGACTTGTGCTGATTAACTGTGACTAATTTCTGACAAAAACAGATGATTCTCACGATTTCACACGGTTAAAAAGGCACTGGTAGCAAAGGTTCTTGTAGAAAGTATGTCAAATGAACTAAACAACCCTTATAGGATTATTTGCAGAACTTCAATTCTAAATCATTAGGGGTATAATAGAGTACATTTCGCCGAAACTGGAAGTTGTGTTCAGTAGGTTAAGCCAGATTCTACTACAAAAGGTTGTTTCTTACGATCTTCCAACGCTGAAACATGCACCAGTTGCACCGAATTCTGTCGAACTCATGCCAAGATGACCGATTTAATCTTAATATGATAAATTCAACTCTAAAGCAAAAGTAGTATAATCGGGCACCTCAAGCCAAAACTGGAAGTTGTGTTGTGTTACTCAAGTAAGTTTCTAGTACAAACGGTTGTTCCTCAAGATCTTCCAATTATGAAACATGCACCAGTTGCACCGAATTGTGTCGAACTAATGCGAAGTAGACCGATTTAACCCTTATACAATAATTTCAATTCTAAAACATAAGGGGTATAACAGCGCGCCTCACTCTGAAACTGGAAGTTGTACTGATTAGGTTAAACCAGATTCTTGTATAAACGATTGTTCCTCACGATCTCCCAAAGCTGAAATAGGCACCAGTTGCACCAATTTATGTTTAAAGTGTATGGGGCAGAGCACATAATCGCTTATCTGATTTATTCAACTGAAACTTGTTGGATATACAAACGCACACGTAGCATAAACTTGGATTTGCAAACGTATATAGAGTCTAATTTCTGTTGTACACAAGTGCTTCCCACAATTTTATGGAGCTAAAACAGGCAACATTGTTCCCATATTATGTGGAATGCTTGTAAAAAAGACCCAATAAACACTTACAGAAATAATTGAATATTCAAATATAGCGGTTATAATACCTCAAATTTATAATAATGTAGGACATGTACGGTTAAATTAGTTTAATTGTCGATGCAAATGTCTGTTTTGCATATTGTTGTGCAAAGAAATGCAGCATTTGTACGAATATGTTAGTTTGTGAGTTGGATTGAATAAACCCATATAAGAACAGTTGTTTACAATTTTATAAGGGTTATAATAACGCAACTCTACACTAAACTAGGACGTGCTGATTAACTGTGACTAATTTCTGACAAAAACAGATGATTCTCACGATTTCACACGGTTAAAAAGGCACTGGTAGCAAAGCTTCTGGTAGAAAGTATGTCAAATGAACTAAACAACCCTTATAGGATTATTTGCAGAACTTCAATTCTAAATCATTAGGGGTATAATAGAGTACATTTCGCCGAAACTGGAAGTTGTGTTCAGTAGGTTAAGCCAGATTCTAGTACAAAAGGTTGTTCCTTACGATCTTCCAACGCTGAAACATGCACCAGTGGCATCGAATTCTGTCGAACTCATGCCAAGATGACCGATTTAATCTTAATATGATAAATTCAACTCTAAAACAAAAGCGGTATAATCGGACACCTCAAGCCGAAACTGGAAGTTGTGTTGAGTAACTTAAGTAAGTTTCTAGTACAAACGGTTGTTCCTCAAGATCTTCCAATTATGAAACATGCACCAGTTGCACCGAATTGTGTCGAACTAATGCGAAGTAGACCGATTTAACCCTTATATAATAATTTCAATTCTAAAACATAAGGGGTATAACAGCGCACCTCATTCTGAAACTTGAAGTTGTGCTGATTAGGTTAAACCAGATTCTTGTAAAAACGATTGTTCCTCACGATCTCCCAAAGCTGAAATAGGCACCAGTTGCACCAATTTATGTTTAAAGTGTATGGGGCAGAGCACATAATCGCTTATCTGATTTATTCAACTGAAACTTATTGGATATACAAACGCACACGTAGCATAAACTTGGATTTGCAAACGTATATAGAGTCTAATTTCTGTTGTACACAAGTGCTTCCCACAATTTTATGGAGCTAAAACAGGCAACATTGTTCCCATATTATGTGGAATGCTTGTAAAAAAGACCCAATAAACACTTACAGAAATAATTGAATATTCAAATATAGCGGTTATAATACCTCAAATTTATAATAATGTAGGACATGTACGGTTAAATTAGTTTAATTGTCGATGCAAATGTCTGTTTTGCATATTGTTGTGCAAAGAAATGCAGCATTTGTACGAATATGTTAGTTTGTGAGTTGGATTGAATAAACCCATATAAGAACAGTTGTTTACAATTTTATAAGGGTTATAATAACGCAACTCTACACTAAACTAGGACGTGCTGATTAACTGTGACTAATTTCTGACAAAAACAGATGATTCTCACGATTTCACACGGTTAAAAAGGCACTGGTAGCAAAGCTTCTGGTAGAAAGTATGTCAAATGAACTAAACAACCCTTATAGGATTATTTGCAGAACTTCAATTCTAAATCATTAGGGGTATAATAGAGTACATTTCGCCGAAACTGGAAGTTGTGTTGAGTAGGTTAAGCCAGATTCTAGTACAAAAGGTTGTTCCTTACGATCTTCCAACGCTGAAACATGCACCAGTGGCATCGAATTCTGTCGAACTCATGCCAAGATGACCGATTTAATCTTAATATGATAAATTCAACTCTAAAACAAAAGCGGTATAATCGGACACCTCAAGCCGAAACTGGAAGTTGTGTTGAGTAACTTAAGTAAGTTTCTAGTACAAACGGTTGTTCCTCAAGATCTTCCAATTATGAAACATGCACCAGTTGCACCGAATTGTGTCGAACTAATGCGAAGTAGACCGATTTAACCCTTATATAATAATTTCAATTCTAAAACATAAGGGGTATAACAGCGCACCTCATTCTGAAACTTGAAGTTGTGCTGATTAGGTTAAACCAGATTCTTGTAAAAACGATTGTTCCTCACGATCTCCCAAAGCTGAAATAGGCACCAGTTGCACCAATTTATGTTTAAAGTGTATGGGGCAGAGCGCATAATCGCTTACTTGATTTATTCAACTGAAACTTATTGGATATACAAACGCACACGTAGCATAAACTTGGATTTGCAAACGTATATAGAGTCTAATTTCTGTTGTACACAAGTGCTTCCCACAATTTTATGGAGCTGAAACAGGCAACATTGTTCCCATAATCTGTGGAATGCTTGTAAAAAAGACCCAATAAACACTTACAGAAATAATTGAATATTCAAATATAGCGGTTATAATACCTCAAATTTATAATAATGTAGGACATGTACGGTTAAATTAGTTTAATTGTCGATGCAAATGTCTGTTTTGCATATTCTTGTGCAAAGAAATGCAGCATTTTTACGAATATGTTAGTGTGTGAGTTGGATTGAATAAACCCATATAAGAACAGTTGTTTACAATTTTATAGGGGTTATAATAACGCAACTCTAGATTAAACTAGGACTTGTGCTGATAAACTGTGACTAATTTCTGACAAAAACAGATGATTCTCACGATTTCACACGGTTAAAAAGGCACTGGTAGCAAAGGTTCTTGTAGAAAGAATGTCAAATGAACTAAACAACCCTTATAGGATTATTTGCAGAACTTCAATTCTAAATCATTAGGGGTATAATAGAGTACATTTCGCCGAAACTGGAAGTTGTGTTCAGTAGGTTAAGCTATATTCTAGCACAAAAGGTTGTTCCTTACGATCTTCCAACGCTGAAACATGCACCAGTTGCACCGAATTCTGTCGAACGCATGCCGAGATGACCGATTGAATCTTAATATGATAAATTCAACTCTAAAACAAAAGTGGTATAATCGGGCACCTCAAGCCGAAACTGGAAGTTGTGTTGAGTAACTTAAGTAAGTTTCTAGTACAAACGGTTGTTCCTCAAGATCTTCCAATTATGAAATATGCACCAGTTGCGCCGAATTGTGTCGAACTAATGCGAAGTAGACCGATTTAACCCTTATACAATAATTTCAATTCTAAAACATAAGGGGTATAGCAGCGCACCTCATTCTGAAAATTGAAGTTGTGCTGATTAGGTTAAACCAGATTCTTGTAAAAACGGTTGTTCCCCACGATCTCCCAAAGCTGAAATAGGCACTAGTTGCACCAATTTATGTTTAAAGTGTATGGGGCAGAGCGCATAATCGCTTACCTGATTTATTCAACTGAAACTTATTGGATATACAAACGCACACGTAGCATAAACTTGGATTTGCAAACGTATATAGAGTCTAATTTCTGTTGTACACAAGTGCTTCCCACAATTTTATGGAGCTGAAACAGGCAACATTGTTCCCATAATCTGTGGAATGCTTGTAAAAAACACCCAATAAACACTAACAGAAATAATTGAATATTCAAATATAGCGGTTATAATACCTCAAATTTATAAAAATGTAGGACATGTACGGTTAAATTAGTTTAATTGTCGATGCAAATGTCTGTTTTGCATATTCTTGTGCAAAGAAATGCAGCATTTTTACGAATATGTTAGTGTGTGAGTTGGATTGAATAAACCCATATAAGAACAGTTGTTTACAATTTTATAGGGGTTATAATAACGCAACTCTAGATTAAACTAGGACTTGTGCTGATTAACTGTGACTAATTTCTGACAAAAACAGATGATTCTCACGATTTCACACGGTTAAAAAGGCACTGGTAGCAAAGGTTCTTGTAGAAAGAATGTCAAATGAACTAAACAACCCTTATAGGATTATTTGCAGAACTTCAATTCTAAATCATTAGGGGTATAATAGAGTACATTTCGCCGAAACTGGAAGTTGTGTTCAGTAGGTTAAGCCAGATTCTAGCACAAAAGGTTGTTCCTTACGATCTTCCAACGCTGAAACATGCACCAGTTGCACCGAATTCTGTCGAACGCATGCCGAGATGACCGATTGAATCTTAATATGATAAATTCAACTCTAAAACAAAAGTGGTATAATCGGGCACCTCAAGCCGAAACTGGAAGTTGTGTTGAGTAACTTAAGTAAGTTTCTAGTACAAACGGTTGTTCCTCAAGATCTTCCAATTATGATATATGCACCAGTTGCGCCGAATTGTGTCGAACTAATGCGAAGTAGACCGATTTAACCCTTATACAATAATTTCAATTCTAAAACATAAGGGGTATAACAGCGCACCTCGTTCTGAAAATTGAAGTTGTGCTGATTAGGTTAAACCAGATTCTTGTAAAAACGGTTGTTCCTCACGATCTCCCAAAGCTGAAATAGGCACTAGTTGCACCAATTTATGTTTAAAGTGTATGGGGCAGAGCGCATAATCGCTTACCTGATTTATTCAACTGAAACTTATTGGATATACAAACGCACACGTAGCATAAACTTGGATTTGCAAACGTATATAGAGTCTAATTTCTGTTGTACACAAGTGCTTCCCACAATTTTATGGAGCTGAAACAGGCAACATTGTTCCCATAATCTGTGGAATGCTTGTAAAAAACACCCAATAAACACTTACAGAAATAATTGAATATTCAAATATAGCGGTTATAATACCTCAAATTTATAATAATGTAGGACATGTACGGTTAAATTAGTTTGATTGTCGATGCAAATGTCTGTTTTGCATATTCTTGTGCAAAGAAATGCAGCATTTTTACGAATATGTTAGTGTGTGAGTTGGATTGAATAAACCCATATAAGAACAGTTGTTTACAATTTTATAGGGGTTTTAAGTACGCATCTCTAGATTAAACTAGGACTTGTGCTGATTAACTGTGACTAATTTCTGACAAAAACAGATGATTCTCACGATTTCACACGGTTAAAAAGGCACTGGTAGCAAAGGTTCTTGTAGAAAGTATGTCAAATGAACTAAACAACCCTTATAGGATTAATTGCAGAACTTCAATTCTAAATCATTAGGGGTATAATAGAGTACATTTCGCCGAAACTGGAAGTTGTGTTCAGTAGGTTAAGCCAGATTCTAGCACAAAAGGTTGTTCCTTACGATCTTCCAACGCTCAAACATGCACCAGTTGCACCGAATTCTGTCGAACTCATGCCAAGATGACCGATTTAATCTTAATATGATAAATTCAACTCTAAAACAAAAGTGGTATAATCGGGCACCTCAAGCCGAAACTGGAAGTTGTGTTGAGTAACTTAAGTAAGTTTCTAGTACAAACGGTTGTTCCTCAAGATCTTCCAATTATGAAACATGCACCAGTTGCACCGAATTGTGTCGAACTAATGCGAAGTAGACCGATTTAACCCTTATACAATAATTTCAATTCTAAAACATAAGGGGTATAGCAGCGCACCTCATTCTGAAAATTGAAGTTGTGCTGATTAGGTTAAACCAGATTCTTGTAAAAACGGTTGTTTCTCACGATCTCCCAAAGCTGAAATAGGCACCAGTTGCACCAATTTATGTTTAAAGTGTATGGGGCAGAGCGCATAATCGCTTATCGGATTTATTCAACTGAAACTTATTGGATATACAAACGCACACGTAGTATAAACTTGGATTTGCAAACGTATAGAGAGTCTAATTTCTGTTGTACACAAGTGCTTCCCACAATTTTATGGAGCTGAAACAGGCAACATTGTTCCCATAATCTGTGGAATGCTTGTAAAAAACACCCAATAAACACTTACAGAAATAATTGAATATTCAAATATAGCGGTTATAATACCTCAAATTTATAAAAATGTAGGACTTGTACGGTTAAATTAGTTTTATTGTCGATGCAAATGTCTGTTTTGCATATTCTTGTGCAAAGAAATGCAGCATTTTTACGAATATGTTAGTGTGTGAGTTGGATTGAATAAACCCATATAAGAACAGTTGTTTACAATTTTATAGGGGTTATAATAACGCAACTCTAGATTAAACTAGGACTTGTGCTGATTAACTGTGACTAATTTCTGACAAAAACAGATGATTCTCACGATTTCACACGGTTAAAAAGGCACTGGTAGCAAAGGTTCTTGTAGAAAGAATGTCAAATGAACTAAACAACCCTTATAGGATTATTTGCAGAACTTCAATTCTAAATCATTAGGGGTATAATAGAGTACATTTCGCCGAAACTGGAAGTTGTGTTCAGTAGGTTAAGCCAGATTCTAGCACAAAAGGTTGTTCCTTACGATCTTCCAACGCTGAAACATGCACCAGTTGCAACGAATTCTGTCGAACTCATGCCAAGATGACCGATTTAATTTTAATATGATAAATTCAACTCTAAAACAAAAGTGGTATAATCGGGCACCTCAAGCCGAAACTGGAAGTTGTGTTGAGTAACTTAAGTAAGTTCCTAGTACAAACGGTTGTTCCTCAAGATCTTCCAATTATGAAACATGCACCAGTTGCACCAAATTGTGTCGAACTAATGCGAAGTAGACCGATTTAACCCTTATACAATAATTTCAATTCTAAAACATAAGGGGTATAGCAGCGCACCTCATTCTGAAAATTGAAGTTGTGCTGATTAGGTTAAACCAGATTCTTGTAAAAACGGTTGTTTCTCACGATCTCCCAAAGCTGAAATAGGCACCAGTTGCACCAATTTATGTTTAAAGTGTATGGGGCAGAGCGCATAATCGCTTATCGGATTTATTCAACTGAAACTTATTGGATATACAAACGCACACGTAGCATAAACTTGGATTTGCAAACGTATAGAGAGTCCAATTTCTGTTGTACACAAGTGCTTCCCACAATTTTATGGAGCTGAAACAGGCAACATTGTTCCCATAATCTGTGGAATGCTTGTAAAAAACACCCAATAAACACTAACAGAAATAATTGAATATTCAAATATAGCGGTTATAATACCTCAAATTTATAAAAATGTAGGACATGTACGGTTAAATTAGTTTAATTGTCGATGCAAATGTCTGTTTTGCATATTCTTGTGCAAAGAAATGCAGCATTTTTACGAATATGTTAGTGTGTGAGTTGGATTGAATAAACCCATATAAGAACAGTTGTTTACAATTTTATAGGGGTTATAATAACGCAACTCTAGATTAAACTAGGACTTGTGCTGATTAACTGTGACTAATTTCTGACAAAAACAGATGATTCTCACGATTTCACACGGTTAAAAAGGCACTGGTAGCAAAGGTTCTTGTAGAAAGAATGTCAAATGAACTAAACAACCCTTATAGGATTATTTGCAGAACTTCAATTCTAAATCATTAGGGGTATAATAGAGTACATTTCGCCGAAACTGGAAGTTGTGTTCAGTAGGTTAAGCCAGATTCTAGCACAAAAGGTTGTTCCTTACGATCTTCCAACGCTGAAACATGCACCAGTTGCAACGAATTCTGTCGAACTCATGCCAAGATGACCGATTTAATTTTAATATGATAAATTCAACTCTAAAACAAAAGTGGTATAATCGGGCACCTCAAGCCGAAACTGGAAGTTGTGTTGAGTAACTTAAGTAAGTTCCTAGTACAAACGGTTGTTCCTCAAGATCTTCCAATTATGAAACATGCACCAGTTGCACCAAATTGTGTCGAACTAATGCGAAGTAGACCGATTTAACCCTTATACAATAATTTCAATTCTAAAACATAAGGGGTATAGCAGCGCACCTCATTCTGAAAATTGAAGTTGTGCTGATTAGGTTAAACCAGATTCTTGTAAAAACGGTTGTTTCTCACGATCTCCCAAAGCTGAAATAGGCACCAGTTGCACCAATTTATGTTTAAAGTGTATGGGGCAGAGCGCATAATCGCTTATCGGATTTATTCAACTGAAACTTATTGGATATACAAACGCACACGTAGCATAAATTTGGATTTGCAAACGTATATAGAGTCTAATTTCTGTTGTTCACAAGTGCTTCCCACAATTTTATGGAGCTGAAACAGGCAACATTTTTCCCATAATCTGTGGAATGCTTGTAAAAAACACCCAATAAACACTTACATAAATAATTGAATATTCAAATATAGCGGTTATAATACCTCAAATTTATAATAATGTAGGACATGTACGGTTAAATTAGTTTAATTGTCGATGCAAATGTCTGTTTTGCATATTCTTGTGCAAAGAAATGCAGCATTTTTACGAATATGTTAGTGTGTGACTTGGATTGAATAAACCCATATAAGAACAGTTGTTTACCATTTTATAGGGGTTATAATAACGCAACTCTACACTAAACTAGGACTTGTGCTGATTAACTGTGACTAATTTCTGACAAAAACAGATGATTCTCACGATTTCACACGGTTAAAAAGGCACTGGTAGCAAAGGTTCTTGTAGAAAGAATGTCAAATGAACTAAACAACCCTTATAGGGTTATTTGCAGAACTTCAATTCTAAATCATTAGGGGTACATGTATAATAGAGTACATTTCGCCGAAACTGGAAGTTGTGTTCAGTAGGTTAAGCCAGATTCTAGCACAAAAGGTTGTTCCTTACGATCTTCCAACGCTGAAACATGCACCAGTTGCAACGAATTCTGTCGAACTCATGCCAAGATGACCGATTTAATTTTAATATGATAAATTCAACTCTAAAACAAAAGTGGTATAATCGGGCACCTCAAGCCGAAACTGGAAGTGGTGTTGAGTAACTTAAGTAAGTTCCTAGTACAAACGGTTGTTCCTCAAGATCTTAAAATTATGAAAAATATGATAAATTCAACTCTAAAACAAAAGTGGTATAATCGGGCACCTCAAGCCGAAACTGGAAGTTGTGTTGAGTAACTTAAGTAAGTTTCTAGTACAAACGGTTGTTCCTCAAGATCTTCCAATTATGAAATATGCACCAGTTGCGCCGAATTGTGTCGAACTAATGCGAAGTAGACCGATTTAACCCTTATACAATAATTTCAATTCTAAAACATAAGGGGTATAACAGCGCACCTCGTTCTGAAAATTGAAGTTGTGCTGATTAGGTTAAACCAGATTCTTGTAAAAACGGTTGTTTCTCACGATCTCCCAAAGCTGAAATAGGCACCAGTTGCACCAATTTATGTTTAAAGTGTATGGGGCAGAGCGCATAATCGCTTATCTGATTTATTCAACTGAAACTTATTGGATATACAAACGCACACGTAGCATAAACTTGGATTTGCAAACGTATATAGAGTCTAATTTCTGTTGTACACAAGTGCTTTCCACAATTTTATGGAGCTGAAACAGGCAACATTGTTCCCATAATCTGTGGAATGCTTGTAAAAAACACCCAATAAACACTTACAGAAATAATTGAATATTCAAATATAGCGGTTATAATACCTCAAATTTATAATAATGTAGGACATGTACGGTTAAATTAGTTTAATTGTCGATGCAAATGTCTGTTTTGCATATTCTTGTGCAAAGAAATGCAGCATTTTTACGAATATGTTAGTGTGTGAGTTGGATTGAATAAACCCATATAAGAACAGTTGTTTACAATTTTATAGGGGTTATAATAACGCAACTCTAGATTAAACTAGGACTTGTGCTGATTAACTGTGACTAATTTCTGACAAAAACAGATGATTCTCACGATTTCACACGGTTAAAAAGGCACTGGTAGCAAAGGTTCTTGTAGAAAGAATGTCAAATGAACTAAACAACCTTTATAGGATTATTTGCAGAACTTCAATTCTAAATCATTAGGGGTACATGTATAATAGAGTACATTTCGCCGAAACTGGAAGTTGTGTTCAGTAGGTTAAGCCAGATTCTAGCACAAAAGGTTGTTCCTTACGATCTTCCAACGCTGAAACATGCACCAGTTGCAACGAATTCTGTCGAACTCATGCCAAGATGACCGATTTAATCTGAATATGAAAAATTCAACTCTAAAACAAAAGTGGTATAATCGGGCACCTCAAGCCGAAACTGGAAGTTGTGTTGAGTAACTTAAGTAAGTTTCTAGTACAAACGGTTGTTCCTCAAGATCTTCCAATTATGAAACATGCACCAGTTGCACCAAATTGTGTCGAACTAATGCGAAGTAGACCGATTTAACCCTTATACAATAATTTCAATTCTAAAACATAAGGGGTATAGCAGCGCACCTCATTCTGAAAATTGAAGTTGTGCTGATTAAGTTAAACCAGATTCTTGTAAAAACGGTTGTTTCTCACGATCTCCCAAAGCTGAAATAGGCACCAGTTGCACCAATTTATGTTTAAAGTGTATGGTACAGAGCGCATAATCGCTTTTCGGATTTATTCAACTGAAACTTATTGGATATACAAACGCACACGTAGCATAAACTTGGATTTGCAATCGTATATAGAGTCTAATTTCTGTTGTACACAAGTGCTTCCCACAATTTTATGGAGCTGAAACAGGCAACATTGTTCCCATCATCTGTGGAATGCTTGTAAAAAACACCCAATAAACACTTACAGAAATAATTGAATATTCAAATATAGCGGTTATAATACCTCAAATTTATAATAATGTAGGACATGTACGGTTAAATTAGTTTAATTGTCGATGCAAATGTCTGTTTTGCATATTCTTGTGCAAAGAAATGCAGCATTTTTACGAATATGTTAGTGTGTGAGTTGGATTGAATAAACCCATATAAGAACAGTTGTTTACAATTTTATAGGGGTTATAATAACGCAACTCTAGATTAAACTAGGACTTGTGCTGATAAACTGTGACTAATTTCTGACAAAAACAGATGATTCTCACGATTTCACACGGTTAAAAAGGCACTGATAGCAAAGGTTCTTGAAGAAAGAATGTCAAATGAACTAAACAACCCTTATAGGATTATTTGCAGAACTTCAAGTCTAAATCATTAGGGGTATAATAGAGTACATTTCGCCGAAACTGGAAGTTGTGTTCAGTAGGTTAAGCCAGATTCTAGCACAAAAGGTTGTTCCTTACGATCTTCCAACGCTGAAACATGCACCAGTTGCAACGAATTTTGTCGAACTCATGCCAAGATGACCGATTTAATCTTAATATGATAAATTCAACTCTAAAACAAAAGTGGTATCGGCACCTAAAGCCGAAACTGGAAGTTGTGTTGAGTAACTTAAGTAAGTTTCTAGTACAAACGGTTGTTCCTCAAGATCTTCCAATTATGAAACATGCACCAGTTGCACCGAATTGTGTCGAACTAATCCGAAGTAGACCGATTTAACCCTTATACAATAATTTCAATTCTAAAACATAAGGGGTATAGCAGCGCACCTCATTCTGAAAATTGAAGTTGTGCTGATTAGGTTAAACCAGATTCTTGTAAAAACGGTTGTTCCCCACGATCTCCCAAAGCTGAAATAGGCACTAGTTGCACCAATTTATGTTTAAAGTGTATGGGGCAGAGCGCATAATCGCTTATCGGATTTATTCAACTGAAACTTATTGGATATACAAACGCACACGTAGCATAAACTTGGATTTGCAAACGTATATAGAGTCTAATTTCTGTTGTACACAAGTGCTTCCCACAATTTTATGGAGCTGAAACAGGCAACATTGTTCCCATAATCTGTGGAATGCTTGTAAAAAACACCCAATAAACACTTACAGAAATAATTGAATATTCAAATATAGCGGTTATAATACCTCAAATTTATAATAATGTAGGACATGTACGGTTAAATTAGTTTAATTGTCGATGCAAATGTCTGTTTTGCATATTCTTGTGCAAAGAAATGCAGCATTTTTACGAATATGTTAGTGTGTGAGTTGGATTGAATAAACCCATATAAGAACAGTTGTTTACAATTTTATAGGGGTTATAATAACGCAACTCTAGATTAAACTAGGACTTGTGCTGATTAACTGTGACTAATTTCTGACAAAAACAGATGATTCTCACGATTTCACACGGTTAAAAAGGCACTGGTAGCAAAGGTTCTTGTAGAAAGAATGTCAAATGAACTAAACAACCCTTATAGGATTATTTGCAGAACTTCAATTCTAAATCATTAGGGGTATAATAGAGTACATTTCGCCGAAACTGGAAGTTGTGTTCAGTAGGTTAAGCCAGATTCTAGCACAAAAGGTTGTTTCTTACGATCTTCCAACGCTGAAACATGCACCAGTTGCAACGAATTCTGTCGAACTCATACCAAGATGACCGATTTAATCTTAATATGATAAATTCAACTCTAAAACAAAAGTGGTATAATCGGGCACCTCAAGCCGAAACTGGAAGTTGTGTTGAGTAACTTAAGTAAGTTTCTAGTACAAACGGTTGTTCCTCAAGATCTTCCAATTATGAAACATGCACCAGTTGCACCGAATTGTGTCGAACTAATGCGAAGTAGACCGATTTAACCCTTACACAATATTTTCAATTCTAAAACATAAGGGGTATAACAGCGCACCTCATTCTGATACTTGAAGTTGTGCTGATTAGGTTAAACCAGATTCTTGTAAAAACGGTTGTTTCTCACGATCTCCCAAAGCTGAAATAGGCACCAGTTGCACCAATTTATGTTTAAAGTGTATGGGGCAGAGCGCATAATCGCTTATCGGATTTATTCAACTGAAACTTATTGGATATACAAACGCACACGTAGCATAAACTTGGATTTGCAAACGTATATAGAGTCTAATTTCTGTTGTACACAAGTGCTTCCCACAATTTTATGGAGCTGAAACAGGCAACATTGTTCCCATCATCTGTGGAATGCTTGTAAAAAACACCCAATAAACACTTACAGAAATAATTGAATATTCAAATATAGCGGTTATAATACCTCAAATTTATAATAATAACACAATCCAAATCAAAAAGGGAAAATCAAAATTCCTTTTTTTTGACCCTGTTTTCCATATCTGCATCCATTTACACCCCTTTTTGCCAAAAATAAGCCTTTACAAGTCAAATTTCATGGAATTTTCCTGAATCATTGACATTTAAATGCATAAAACAGACATTTAAAATGAGGTACGTTCCTCTCATCCTTATAAAAAATTATGAAGCATCAGAGGAACGTTCCTCTTCACCTAAACTAAAATCTCTACATTTCATCTGAGGAACGTTCCTCTTTTCACTTCAACAGAAATCTTGACAAGTCATCTGAGGAACGTTCCTCTCTTCACTTAATTATATAAACTGTAATCCTAACAAAGCATCTGAGGAAGTTCCTGACTTGAAATCTTTACACTGTATCTGAGGAACGTTCCTCATTTCACTTCATCTGAAAGCTACATAATGCATCTGAGGAACGTACAATCTTTCATATGTTGATTGTTTTTTTTTTACATGAAAGCTTTATAAAGCATCCGAGGAACGTTCCTCTTTTCCCTTAAATTGGAATATTTACAATGCATCTGAGGAAAGTTCCTCATTTCATTTAACAAAATGTTTACTTCTAACCCAAGGAGGAATTCAAAACATTTTTAGCTCACCTGAGCTGTAAGCTCAAGTGAGCTATTCTGTTCACATTTTGTCTGTCGTCCGTCTGTCCGTCTGTCTGTAAACTTTTCACATTTTCAACATCTTCTCAAGAACCACTGGGCCAATTTCAACCAAACTTGGCACATAGCATCCTTAGCCCAAGGGGATTCAAAGTTGTGAAAATTAAGGACCAAGCCCTCTTACAAGGGGAGATAATTAGGAATTAATGAAAATTTTCAAGAAATTTTCAAAAATCTTCTTCTCAAGAACCATTTGGCCAGGAAAGCTGAAACTTATGTGGAAGCATCCTCAGCTAGTGTAGATTCAAAGTTGTGAAAATCATGACCCCTGGGGGTAGGATGGGGCCACAATGGGGGGTCGACTTTTTACATAGGAATATATAGAGTTAATCTTTATCGATAAAAATCTTCTTCTCATAAAGCGTTAGACCAGGAAAGCTGAAACTTATGAGGAAGCATACTCAGGTAGTGTAGATTCAAAGTTGTGAAAATCATGACCCCCGGGGGTAGGGTTGGGCCAAAATGGGGGGTCAACTTTTTACATAGGAATATATAGAGTAAATCTTTAAAAATCTTCTTCTCAAGAATCATTTGGCCAGGAAAGCTGAAACTTATGTGGAAGCATCCTCAGGTAGTGTAGATTCAAAGTTGTGAAAATCATGACCCCCGGGGGTAGGGTGGGGCCACAATGGGGGGTCGACTTTTTACATAGGAATATATAGAGTAAATCTTGAAAAAATCTTCTTCTAAAAAACCATTTGGCCAGGAAAGCTGAAACTTATGTTGAAGCATCCTCAGGTAGTGTAGATTCAAAGTTGTGAAAATCATGACCCCTGGGGGTAGGATGGGGCCACAATGGGGGGTCGACTTTTTACATAGGAATATATAGAGTTAATCTTTAAAAATCTTCTTCTCAAAAACCATTTGGCCAGAAAAGCTGAAACTTATGTGGAAGCATACTCAGGTAGTGTAGATTCAAAGTTGTGAAAATCATGACCCCCTGGTGTAGGGTGGGGCCAAAATGGGGGGGGGGCGACTTTTTACATAGGAATATATTGAATAAATCTTTAAAAATCTTCTTCTCAAAAAGCGTTAGGCCAAGAAAGCTGAAACTTATGTGGAAGCATCCTCAGTTAGTGTTGATTCAAAGTTGTGAAAATCATGACCCCCGGGGGTAGGGTGGGGCCACAATGGGGGTCAACTTTTTACATAGGAATATATAGAGTAAATCTTTAAAAATCTTCTTCTAAAAAACTATTTGGCCAGGAAAGCTGAAACTTATGTTGAAGCATCCTCAGGTAGTGTAGATTCAAAGTTGTTAAAATCATGACCTCCGGGGGTAGGATGGGGCCACAATGGGGGGTCGACTTTTTACATAGGAATATATAGAGTAAATCTTTAAAAATCTTCTTCTCAAGAATCATTTGGCCAGGAAAGCTGAAACTTATGTGGAAGCATACTCAGGTAGTGTAGATTCAAAGTTGTGAAAATCATGACCCCTGGGGTAGGGTGGGGCCAAAATGGGGGGGGGGGGGTTGACTTTTTACATAGAAATATATAGAGTAAATCTTTAAAAATCTTCTTCTCAAGAATCATTTGGCCAGGAAAGCTGAAACTTATGTGGAAGCATCCTCAGGTAGTGTAGATTCAAAGTTGTGAAAATCATGACCCCCTGGGGTAGGGTGGGGCCAAAATGGGGGGGGGGGGTCGACCTTTTACATAGGAATATATTGAGTAAATCTTTAAAAATCTTCTTCTCAAAAACCAGTGGAAAAAATTGATTTTTATTTATACAGGATCTACATGTATTATACTACATTGTCCAGATAGTTTTTATTATGACTCCATTAAGCTGATTTTATCATACCAATTGTTCCTCAGGTGAGCGATGTGGCCCATGGGCCTCTTGTTTAGGTATTCTAACTTTGTAAAACTTATAAAAGACAAATTAAAAAAGTAAATTAATTAATCATTCTTAAGGAGTCTTGGGAGAGAATGTTTCAAACATACAATTTCCTAAAATTTTTTTCCAGTAAAAGGTCACCTTATGAGTAAATTATGTGCAAAATATAAGGTAAATTGACCAAATTGTTTAAATCTATGTACCGCACTCAAATATTGGTTGTAAAATGTAAATTTAAAAAAAAAAGGTAAAAAAATACAAACATACAATTTTCTTTTAATTTT
The DNA here is from genome assembly GCA_020458035.1 of Magallana ariakensis. Classification (NCBI taxonomy): domain Eukaryota; kingdom Metazoa; phylum Mollusca; class Bivalvia; order Ostreida; family Ostreidae; genus Magallana; species Magallana ariakensis. The sequence goes on along the minus strand of CM035815.1, from coordinate 37,957,210 downwards.
CAACAACAGAAGGTTAACATATAAGTAAAGTTTTTGCCAAATTAAAATAAAATTTACCAGATAGTTTTAATGCTATCCGCCCTCATAGTTTGGTCCTATAAAAGTGTCTTTGCAGTCTTTTTACATAGGCTATAGAATTGTATAGAATAAAAGGATGATAACGAATCAAATTTAATTTTATTTGTAATAGATAAAAATACATTTCCCCATACACAGAATATGAAAAGATCGCACATGTTTCTGATTTTGCAAATTATAATTTCAATCTGAAAAATTGACACTGCAATAAAAAATGCATGACGTTTTATTTTTGTCAGTAGTTATGTCAAAGTCTCAACTGACGTCATCGTAAGACGTTGACTACGACGTGGATAACGTCAACTTTGAAGAAGAGGCGAACTGATTAAAATACTTCAGAACATTATTCTAAAGCTTCACTTCAATCTTTAAAAATAATTTTTATGATAAATAAATTTTAAAAATAAAAAAATGATTACTTGAATATTTGAGCATTTTTACTCTGCATTTGTGTTTTATGACATTTAAACTAAATTCTTTAATTATTGCGGAATACCCTGCGCAGAAGTGTTTCTACAAACAAAGTTTGGGGGGTATATAAGAATCACCTTGTCCGTCCGTCTGTCTGTCTGTCTGTTCACCTGTCTGTGCATTTGGACTAAAAATAGTTCTGCTTAAATAATTATAAATTATTGATGTGCGATTGTCAACATTCTACTGGAAAACCCTGGTTTTATTTTTAATATCTATCATGATGCAAATTGATATGATACATTGCGATGATCATTATTGTAGGAAAGATTTTCACTAAAGCCCCTATTGTACATGTAACTAATAAGCACAATTGAAATTTAGAAGACATGCTAACTATGTCACTTAATTATTAAATAACTTGTTTAACAAGTATTCAAAATTACTCCTGATAATAGCGGGTTTGCAGCTCATAATTTAACAATTTTAAATATAAAATCAAAAACTTTGTGTCAAGCCGCTAAAACAATAAAATGATGTTGGTTAAGTAATTTAAGAACTGATAAAAAAAGGTGCACACACACACACTCACACACACACACTGTAAACTCGAAGTCAGAACTCAAGCACATCAGAGCACTGATCAGTGGGAGCGCAGTCATTTGTTAAAAGTAGAAGTTTGTAGGAATGCAGTTACACGCGTCGGGAGCTGGGTAGAAATCCCTTGGTTGCTCTCACATTTTTTTTTGAATTTCTCTGCGATCCCACAGCAATTCCAGAAATATAACAATGTCGTGAAACTCTGGGGGAACGCAATCTGGTGTAACAGGGCCTAAGCTTTGAGAAATCAATCAGGTAGCCAAAAATGTGCATTCTTTGAGCTGGATGATGGTTATTTAACAAACATTAGGATGTAAAATGTTGACTTGCTGCAAGTTCTCATATGAACTGCAATCATTATATTAATACACATGTAAGTTTTATCTAACACTAGCCAACAATTACCCCCCCCCCCCCCCACCCTCTTCCTAACAAAATCACAACATACACGAGCTAAAATTCAATAGTGTACTCATAGTTTTGATAAATTCACAAGTCTACCTCTGGTATTAAGGAGGAAATTTTAGGTTAAAAAAAACAAACTCACTTTTTGGTTTTCTTGGAGTACTTCATGTTTATCAACTAGGAAATATCTAATTTTACTCCAGTATATCCTGTAAATAACTTCTCAGCATGGTCAATAGAAATGTCATGACCTAAAGACTATGCACATGCTAAGGTCTTCTATCAGATGTCAACCACTAACTGGATGCTGATAAGATGTTGGGGGTGTGCTAAAAATAGTAACTGTGTGAACTTAGAGAGGCACGCAGCTTTAGGAACAGATGCAAAATGTGGTCGCAAATTTTATTTAAGATTAACACTGCATGTGTACTTTATGAAGCAGAACGGAAATATTGTTTGGAAAGTGCAGTTGCAAACATTGCAGGATGCATCAAGGTAATTAATACTTTTATTATATTCAAACATTTAAAATACATAACTGATTTTCTTTTGCTCTTAATCTGCTAGTTCACTACAATCAAGGTATTTGCAAACCTAAAGCATATAAATTAATTTGATACAAAATCCTTGATCGACTTATATTTAAACTATTTATTGTAATCATCAAGTTTTGAAAATAAATGTGCAAAATCAAAATATAATGATATAATGATAATACAATGTAATGTCATAGGTTATGGTGATTGGAAGTGACAAAATATTGCGCCTGGTGGATTTTGATTTGAAATCACTGCATGCGACCTTTTTGCTGCGCTAGTGGATGGGGAGCATTAATTTGGACAGAGCTTGATTGGGATGGGAGATGCTTGAAGATTCAGGTTTGTTATTCTTAATTTTAAATTAATCTCAAACTATAGCTGTCCTTCTGGGACTAGTACTCCCACAAGACTCTTTCAGTGAAACAGAATTATCTGCTGGCCACTTCTCATTTTACAGATTATCAATTTCCCCTACAAATGCTTATCTAAACCATTGCTTGGAAAATGGCCCTCTTGGGACAAATGAACTCAGTAACACTATTAACTCCATTTACATGATGTGAGTTTTAGATCTTACAAATCAGACTTTGTAAATAGGAAAATCATAAACAGGTGTTAAGTCATATGGAATAGAAACATGCTCTATTTAAGAAAAAGTTAAATATTAAATACTATATCATTAATCTGCCAAAATGAATTGTCACACAGTTGTAACATGTACAAATGTGAAAGGATTAATCTAATGAGTGCACAGGCGCCCATTTCACAAAGCATACTTAAGAATAAGTTATATCTTAGGAAAGAACTTTTTCCTAAGTTCATTACTTTTAACTTTAAGACAGGTAAATTGATGTTTTAGGAACAAACTTAACATGGTGACTGTTTATGTTATATTAAAATGAATGATAGGCACATTAAAGTAGAACAAAAATACTGTGCATCATTAAGACTTTTTCACTTTACTTCTAATTTATTTAAATATATTTTATTGAATAAATTCAATAGGATTGGACAACAGGCATAGCCTATGTATATCCTCTCCTTGTAATATATCCACTTTACTTCTAAACTGAAAACAATAGAACTATCAAATTACACATATATTTCTTCAATTAATTTCTTTGATGTGGACTTTTAATTTTTACAATTTTCTTAAGATTATCTTGCATGTGCAGATGAATTACGGGCATATAGTTTTAACTAGTGCACTGATGATAAATAAATTATTCATGCCCAAGAATTACTGATATCTTAAAAAGGAATAAATACTCAATAAATACTCAATTACAGAATGCCGAATGACTGGATGATTTGTCATATCCTTCCACTTCCACGAAATAAGCTTTTCTTTTACGGGAGAAATGTTAGGTGTTTTCTTCATCTGATTTTGTTTTGTTGGGGGGGGGGGAGAAGGAGTAGGAGTGACCGCAAATTCATCCATGGGTATGCTGTTTCACTCAGAAATTTGCCTTTTATCCTTGCTTCTTCTATCAGCCAAGATGCATTTATTTGCTGTATTTTCTTTAAAAAAAACACATCATTTTTAAATCAACCCTTACAAGCAGGCATGTAGCATCAGAGTTGGAAGGGGGGGGGGGCAAGGATTAAGCATATCTGTATATGTTAAAACGGGCTATTTATAATGGACCAACTAGACAAAAAAATGCACTGGATCATTTATAAAGAACAACTGAAATTCTAGCAGTGACCAATGTTTTCAATTAATTCATGCGGTCATATCCAAATAATAAAGAAATATATGTACTGTATGTGTAGCAAAAAACAAGAAAGATACAATGATCAATTCATTCTCTCTAAAATTAAAAAAAATACCGTTTTAAAAAAATATAAGGGTTTATTGCGTAATTCTTATCTACTCCTGTATGCGTGAATGTAAAATATTATACAAACAAATAAGTTATAACTCAGGCATATCTTAAGTTCTGTCCTTAGAAACATCTTAGGAAATCTGTCAGACGGGCTCCAGGTCCACAATACTTCCAGTCCAACTAGTGATTACATAGAGTTGATTTACAAATCATCTCCGGAAGGAGAGACAAAAAGACAGCCTGACATTTGAACAGGTGGTCAGTCACTGAGAATGATCCCACACAAACATCTGATTCATATGATTTGAGCCTGAATGATTTTATTTAGCTTAACTTATGTAGGGCACACAGGTAACTGAGACTTTTGATGAAACAAACATAAAGTCCTTAGTATGACAAGTCCAAATTTATGATGAGCAAATATTCTCAATATTTCATGCTTTTAAATTTCAAACAAAAATAAGTTTGACCAAGATCATCATGCTTAATTTACTGAATTCTAGTATTTCCTTGCTGCAACATTAAATTGATAGGATGAACTGAATCTGAATTATACAATTTTTATGTTTGATGTGGCTAATATTTCCTGCTTTAATTAAATGATGCAAATCCCATCTGCTCAGTTGTCTGGCTTAAATCAAATAATTTACAGCTGTGAACCAAGCTGGGAGAAACTTATGCGACCTTATATATATACTGCCTACTGGGTATTTCTTCTTAAAGAATGGCAATACTTATTAAATGTATGTTTTGAGAATTTGTGTGTAATTAACAAAAAAAAAATGCATCACAGCCAGATCTTTATTATGAAATGAAATAACAGGAAGTTATTTAGCAATTATGAGTTTAAATGCAAATATGTACATGTATCATACATAGATTCTATAGAAGATCTGGACATCCCCCCTGGAAGGAAATCAATGGGGCCACAGAAAAGTTAAGAAGCCATCCAGCCAGTCAAACAGTATGAACAGAAGATAAACAGAACAGAAGATAAACCTTGGCTCTTGTCAACCATGTATCAAAGACCACATTAAGTGAAAGTGCTTTCAGGAAAATGCAGCTCTACTTGGGAACTCAATCCTGAATTTTATGGATTCATGGATGCGAGCTATATGTTTTTAATTATTATAAAACCATATGCACTGAGACAATTATTAAGATAGTTATATTTTTAATTATATAAACATCTAATTTAATTACTAAATAAACTTGATATTGAATATTAAAAGAAATATTAAATTGGTTTTCTTAATTACATGCCTAATATGTACTTTTATTGAAAACAATTATAATTTTATCTAAAATACAAGATCAATGTTTGACATCTATTGATTAATATACATGTATTTGCTGTTTTAAAAAACACAAGGGGCACCGATAGAACAGACCGACCAAAAATTATTAAAAAAGCCAACCTTTATTTTGATTTGTAACCCAAAAATGCCGTGATAAAAAATATTAAAAATTCAAACTCTTTTTACTTTTTATAGAGTAATCAACTAAGAAAACTTAAGCAAATCATCATTGAGACTGAGCGATAGTCAAGTACTCGAGTACTTGTTTACATCCTTAATATTTACGTAAAATTAAATTTAAAATTTAAAATTAAAATTTAAATTTTAAAGTTAATTTCAGTTAAAGAGAAAAGAGGAACGTTCCTCAGATTCTTTGTGAAAATTTCAGTTGTAGTAAAAGAGGAACGTTCCTCAGATTATTTGTGAAGATTTCAGTTGTAGTGAAAGAGGAACGTTCCTCTGATGACTTGTCAAGATTTCTGTTGAAGTGAAATGAGGAACGTTCCTCAGATGACTTGTCAAGATTTCTGTTGAAGTGAAAAAAGAAACGTTCCTCAGATGACTTGTCAAGATTTCTGTTGAAGTGAAAAGAGGAACGTTTCTCATATGACTTGTCATTGACAAGATTTTAAGTCGGGTGAAAAGAGGAACGTTCCTCAGCTGCTTTATGAACATTTAAGTTGAAAAAAAGAGGACCGTTCCTCTGATGCTTCATGAGTTTTTAAATGGATAAGGGGAATATACCTCACTTTAAATGTCTATGAATGCATTTAAATGTCAATGATTCGGGAAAATTCCATGAACTTTGACTTTTAAAGGCTTATTTTTGGCAAAAAGGGGTGTAAATGGATGCAGATATGAAAAACAGGGTCAAAAAAAAGGAATTTTGATTTTCCCTTTTTGATTTGGATTGTGTTTAATGTAGGACATGTACGGTTAAATTAGTTTAATTGTCGATGCAAATGTCTGTTTTGCATATTCTTGTGCAAAGAAATGCAGCATTTTTACGAATATGTTAGTGTGTGAGTTGGATTGAATAAACCCATATAAGAACAGTTGTTTACAATTTTATAGGGGTTATAATAACGCAACTCTAGATTAAACTAGGACTTGTGCTGATTAACTGTGACTAATTTCTGACAAAAACAGATGATTCTCACGATTTCACACGGTTAAAAAGGCACTGGTAGCAAAGGTTCTTGTAGAAAGAATGTCAAATGAACTAAACAACCCTTATAGGATTATTTGCAGAACTTCAATTCTAAATCATTAGGGGTATAATAGAGTACATTTCGCCGAAACTGGAAGTTGTGTTCAGTAGGTTAAGCCAGATTCTAGCACAAAAGGTTGTTCCTTACGATCTTCCAACGCTGAAACATGCACCAGTTGCAACGAATTCTGTCGAACTCATACCAAGATGACCGATTTAATCTGAATATGATAAATTCAACTCTAAAACAAAAGTGGTATAATCGGGCACCTCAAGCCGAAACTGGAAGTTGTGTTGAGTAACTTAAGTAAGTTTCTAGTACAAACGGTTGTTCCTCAAGATCTTCCAATTATGAAACATGCACCAGTTGCACCGAATTGTGTCGAACTAATGCGAAGTAGACCGATTTAACCCTTATACAATAATTTCAATTCTAATACATAAGGGGTATAGCAGCGCACCTCATTCTGAAAATTGAAGTTGTGCTGATTAAGTTAAACCAGATTCTTGTAAAAACGGTTGTTTCTCACGATCTCCCAAAGCTGAAATAGGCACCAGTTGCACCAATTTATGTTTAAAGTGTATGGTACAGAGCGCATAATCGCTTTTCGGATTTATTCAACTGAAACTTATTGGATATACAAACGCACACGTAGCATAAACTTGGATTTGCAATCGTATATAGAGTCTAATTTCTGTTGTACACAAGTGCTTCCCACAATTTTATGGAGCTGAAACAGGCAACATTGTTCCCATCATCTGTGGAATGCTTGTAAAAAACACCCAATAAACACTTACAGAAATAATTGAATATTCAAATATAGCGGTTATAATACCTCAAATTTATAATAATGTAGGACATGTACGGTTAAATTAGTTTAATTGTCGATGCAAATGTCTGTTTTGCATATTCTTGTGCAAAGAAATGCAGCATTTTTACGAATATGTTAGTGTGTGAGTTGGATTGAATAAACCCATATAAGAACAGTTGTTTACAATTTTATAGGGGTTATAATAACGCAACTCTAGATTAAACTAGGACTTGTGCTGATTAACTGTGACTAATTTCTGACAAAAACAGATGATTCTCACGATTTCACACGGTTAAAAAGGCACTGGTAGCAAAGGTTCTTGTAGAAAGAATGTCAAATGAACTAAACAACCCTTATAGGATTATTTGCAGAACTTCAATTCTAAATCATTAGGGGTATAATAGAGTACATTTCGCCGAAACTGGAAGTTGTGTTCAGTAGGTTAAGCCAGATTCTAGCACAAAAGGTTGTTTCTTACGATCTTCCAACGCTCAAACATGCACCAGTTGCACCGAATTCTGTCGAACTCATACCAAGATGACCGATTTAATCTTAATATGATAAATTCAACTCTAAAACAAAAGTGGTATCGGCACCTAAAGCCGAAACTGGAAGTTGTGTTGAGTAACTTAAGTAAGTTTCTAGTACAAACGGTTGTTCCTCAAGATCTTCCAATTATGAAACATGCACCAGTTGCACCGAATTGTGTCGAACTAATCCGAAGTAGACCGATTTAACCCTTATACAATAATTTCAATTCTAAAACATAAGGGGTATAACAGCGCACCTCATTCTGAAACTTGAAATTGTGCTGATTAGGTTAAACCAGATTCTTGTAAAAACGGTTGTTTCTCACGATCTCCCAAAGCTGAAATAGGCACCAGTTGCACCAATTTATGTTCAAAGTGTATGGGGCAGAGCGCATAATCGCTTATCTGATTTATTCAACTGAAACTTATTGGATATACAAACGCACACGTAGCATAAACTTGGATTTGCAAACGTATATAGAGTCTAATTTCTGTTGTACACAAGTGCTTCCCACAATTTTATGGAGCTGAAACAGGCAACATTGTTCCCATAATCTGTGGAATGCTTGTAAAAAACACCCAATAAACACTTACAGAAATAATTGAATATTCAAATATAGCGGTTATAATACCTCAAATTTATAATAATGTAGGACATGTACGGTTAAATTAGTTTAATTGTCGATGCAAATGTCTGTTTTGCATATTCTTGTGCAAAGAAATGCAGCATTTTTACGAATATGTTAGTGTGTGAGTTGGATTGAATAAACCCATATAAGAACAGTTGTTTACAATTTTATAGGGGTTATAATAACGCAACTCTAGATTAAACTAGGACTTGTGCTGATTAACTGTGACTAATTTCTGACAAAAACAGATGATTCTCACGATTTCACACGGTTAAAAAGGCACTGGTAGCAAAGGTTCTTGTAGAAAGAATGTCAAATGAACTAAACAACCCTTATAGGATTATTTGCAGAACTTCAATTCTAAATCATTAGGGGTATAATAGAGTACATTTCGCCGAAACTGGAAGTTGTGTTCAGTAGGTTAAGCCAGATTCTAGCACAAAAGGTTGTTTCTTACGATCTTCCAACGCTGAAACATGCACCAGTTGCAACGAATTCTGTCGAACTCATACCAAGATGACCGATTTAATCTTAATATGATAAATTCAACTCTAAAACAAAAGTGGTATAATCGGGCACCTCAAGCCGAAACTGGAAGTTGTGTTGAGTAACTTAAGTAAGTTTCTAGTACAAACGGTTGTTCCTCAAGATCTTCCAATTATGAAACATGCACCAGTTGCACCAAATTGTGTCGAACTAATGCGAAGTAGACCGATTTAACCCTTATACAATAATTTCAATTCTAAAACATAAGGGGTATAACAGCGCACCTCATTCTGAAACTTGAAGTTGTGCTGATTAGGTTAAACCAGATTCTTGTAAAAACGGTTGTTTCTCACGATCTCCCAAAGCTGAAATAGGCACCAGTTGCACCAATTTATGTTTAAAGTGTATGGGGCAGAGCGCATAATCGCTTATCGGATTTATTCAACTGAAACTTATTGGATATACAAACGCACACGTAGCATAAACTTGGATTTGCAAACGTATATAGAGTCTAATTTCTGTTGTACACAAGTGCTTCCCACAATTTTATGGAGCTGAAACAGGCAACATTGTTCCCATCATCTCTGGAATGCTTGTAAAAAACACCCAATAAACACTTACAGAAATAATTGAATATTCAAATATAGCGGTTATAATACCTCAAATTTATAATAATGTAGGACATGTACGGTTAAATTAGTTTAATTGTCGATGCAAATGTCTGTTTTGCATATTCTTGTGCAAAGAAATGCAGCATTTTTACGAATATGTTAGTGTGTGAGTTGGATTGAATAAACCCATATAAGAACAGTTGTTTACAATTTTATAGGGGTTATAATAACGCAACTCTAGATTAAACTAGGACTTGTGCTGATTAACTGTGACTAATTTCTGATAAAAACAGATGATTCTCACGATTTCACACGGTTAAAAAGGCACTGGTAGCAAAGGTTCTTGTAGAAAGAATGTCAAATGAACTAAACAACCCTTATAGGATTATTTGCAGAACTTCAAATCTAAATCATTAGGGGTATAATAGAGTACATTTCGCCGAAACTGGAAGTTGTGTTCAGTAGGTTAAGCCAGATTCTAGCAAAAAAGGTTGTTCCTTACGATCTTCCAACGCTCAAACATGCACCAGTTGCAACGAATTCTGTCGAACTCATGCCAAGATGACCGATTTAATCTGAATATGATAAATTCAACTCTAAAACAAAAGTGGTATAATCGGGCACCTCAAGCCGAAACTGGAAGTTGTGTTGAGTAACTTAAGTAAGTTTCTAGTACAAACGGTTGTTCCTCAAGATCTTCCAATTATGAAACATGCACCAGTTGCACCAAATTGTGTCGAACTAATGCGAAGTAGACCGATTTAACCCTTATACAATAATTTCAATTCTAAAACATAAGGGGTATAGCAGCGAACCTCATTCTGAAAATTGAAGTTGTGCTGATTAAGTTAAACCAGATTCTTGTAAAAACGGTTGTTTCTCACGATCTCCCAAAGCTGAAATAGGCACCAGTTGCACCAATTTATGTTTAAAGTGTATGGGCAGAGCGCATAATCGCTTATCGGATTTATTCAACTGAAACTTATTGGATATACAAACGCAAACGTAGCATAAACTTGGATTTGCAATCGTATATAGAGTCTAATTTCTGTTGTACACAAGTGCTTCCCACAATTTTATGGAGCTGAAACAGGCAACATTGTTCCCATAATCTGTGGAATGCTTGTAAAAAACACCCAATAAACACTTACAGAAATAATTGAATATTCAAATATAGCGGTTATAATACCTCAAATTTATAATAATGTAGGACATGTACGGTTAAATTAGTTTAATTGTCGATGCAAATGTCTGTTTTGCATATTCTTGTGCAAAGAAATGCAGCATTTTTACGAATATGTTAGTGTGTGAGTTGGATTGAATAAACCCATATAAGAACAGTTGTTTACAATTTTATAGGGGTTATAATAACGCAACTCTAGATTAAACTAGGACTTGTGCTGATTAACTGTGACTAATTTCTGACAAAAACAGATGACTCTCACGATTTCACACGGTTAAAAAGGCACTGGTAGCAAAGGTTCTTGTAGAAAGAATGTCAAATGAACTAAACAACCCTTATAGGATTATTTGCAGAACTTCAATTCTAAATCATTAGGGGTATAATAGAGTACATTTCGCCGAAACTGGAAGTTGTGTTCAGTAGGTTAAGCTATATTCTAGCACAAAAGGTTGTTCCTTACGATCTTCCAACGCTGAAACATGCACCAGTTGCACCGAATTCTGTCGAACGCATGCCGAGATGACCGATTTAATCTTAATATGATAAATTCAACTCTAAAACAAAAGTGGTATAATCGGGCACCTCAAGCCGAAACTGGAAGTTGTGTTGAGTAACTTAAGTAAGTTTCTAGTACAAACGGTTGTTCCTCAAGATCTTCCAATTATGAAACATGCACCAGTTGCACCGAATTGGGTCGAACTAATGCGAAGTAGACCGATTTAACCCTTATACAATAATTTCAATTCTAAAACATAAGGGGTATAGCAGCGCACCTCATTCTGAAAATTGAAGTTGTGCTGATTAGGTTAAACCAGATTCTTGTAAAAACGGTTGTTTCTCACGATCTCCCAAAGCTGAAATAGGCACCAGTTGCACCAATTTATGTTTAAAGTGTATGGGGCAGAGCGCATAATCGCTTATCGGATTTATTCAACTGAAACTTATTGGATATACAAACGCACACGTAGCATAAACTTGGATTTGCAAACGTATAGAGAGTCTAATTTCTGTTGTACACAAGTGCTTCCCACAATTTTATGGAGCTGAAACAGGCAACATTGTTCCCATCATCTGTGGAATGCTTGTAAAAAAACACCCAATAAACACTTACAGAAATAATTGAATATTCAAATATAGCGGTTATAATACCTCAAATTTATAATAATGTAGGACATGTACGGTTAAATTAGTTTAATTGTCGATGCAAATGTCTGTTTTGCATATTCTTGTGCAAAGAAATGCAGCATTATTACGAATATGTTAGTGTGTGAGTTGGATTGAATAAACCCATATAAGAACAGTTGTTTACAATTTTATAGGGGTTATAATAACGCAACTCTAGACTAAACTAGGACTTGTGCTGATTAACTGTGACTAATTTCTGACAAAAACAGATGATTCTAACGATTTCACACGGTTAGAAAGGCACTGGTAGCAAAGGTTCTTGTAGAAAGAATGTCAAATGAACTAAACAACCCTTATAGGATTATTTGCAGAACTTCAAATCTAAATCATTAGGGGTATAATAGAGTACATTTCGCCGAAACTGGAAGTTGTGTTCAGTAGGTTAAGCTATATTCTAGCACAAAAGGTTGTTCCTTACGATCTTCCAACGCTGAAACATGCACCAGTTGCACCGAATTCTGTCGAACGCATGCCGAGATGACCGATTTAATCTTAATATGATAAATTCAACTCTAAAACAAAAGTGGTATAATCGGGCACCTCAAGCCGAAACTGGAAGTTGTGTTGAGTAACTTAAGTAAGTTTCTAGTACAAACGGTTGTTCCTCAAGATCTTCCAATTATGAAACATGCACCAGTTGCACCGAATTGGGTCGAACTAATGCGAAGTAGACCGATTTAACCCTTATACAATAATTTCAATTCTAAAACATAAGGGGTATAGCAGCGCACCTCATTCTGAAAATTGAAGTTGTGCTGATTAGGTTAAACCAGATTCTTGTAAAAACGGTTGTTTCTCACGATCTCCCAAAGCTGAAATAGGCACCAGTTGCACCAATTTATGTTTAAAGTGTATGGGGCAGAGCGCATAATCGCTTATCGGATTTATTCAACTGAAACTTATTGGATATACAAACGCACACGTAGCATAAACTTGGATTTGCAAACGTATAGAGAGTCTAATTTCTGTTGTACACAAGTGCTTCCCACAATTTTATGGAGCTGAAACAGGCAACATTGTTCCCATCATCTGTGGAATGCTTGTAAAAAAACACCCAATAAACACTTACAGAAATAATTGAATATTCAAATATAGCGGTTATAATACCTCAAATTTATAATAATGTAGGACATGTACGGTTAAATTAGTTTAATTGTCGATGCAAATGTCTGTTTTGCATATTCTTGTGCAAAGAAATGCAGCATTATTACGAATATGTTAGTGTGTGAGTTGGATTGAATAAACCCATATAAGAACAGTTGTTTACAATTTTATAGGGGTTATAATAACGCAACTCTAGACTAAACTAGGACTTGTGCTGATTAACTGTGACTAATTTCTGACAAAAACAGATGATTCTAACGATTTCACACGGTTAGAAAGGCACTGGTAGCAAAGGTTCTTGTAGAAAGAATGTCAAATGAACTAAACAACCCTTATAGGATTATTTGCAGAACTTCAAATCTAAATCATTAGGGGTATAATAGAGTACATTTCGCCGAAACTGGAAGTTGTGTTCAGTAGGTTAAGCTATATTCTAGCACAAAAGGTTGTTCCTTACGATCTTCCAACGCTGAAACATGCACCAGTTGCACCGAATTCTGTCGAACGCATGCCGAGATGACCGATTTAATCTTAATATGATAAATTCAACTCTAAAACAAAAGTGGTATAATCGGGCACCTCAAGCCGAAACTGGAAGTTGTGTTGAGTAACTTAAGTAAGTTTCTAGTACAAACGGTTGTTCCTCAAGATCTTCCAATTATGAAACATGCACCAGTTGCACCGAATTGGGTCGAACTAATGCGAAGTAGACCGATTTAACCCTTATACAATAATTTCAATTCTAAAACATAAGGGGTATAGCAGCGCACCTCATTCTGAAAATTGAAGTTGTGCTGATTAGGTTAAACCAGATTCTTGTAAAAACGGTTGTTTCTCACGATCTCCCAAAGCTGAAATAGGCACCAGTTGCACCAATTTATGTTTAAAGTGTATGGGGCAGAGCGCATAATCGCTTATCGGATTTATTCAACTGAAACTTATTGGATATACAAACGCACACGTAGCATAAACTTGGATTTGCAAACGTATAGAGAGTCTAATTTCTGTTGTACACAAGTGCTTCCCACAATTTTATGGAGCTGAAACAGGCAACATTGTTCCCATCATCTGTGGAATGCTTGTAAAAAAACACCCAATAAACACTTACAGAAATAATTGAATATTCAAATATAGCGGTTATAATACCTCAAATTTATAATAATGTAGGACATGTACGGTTAAATTAGTTTAATTGTCGATGCAAATGTCTGTTTTGCATATTCTTGTGCAAAGAAATGCAGCATTATTACGAATATGTTAGTGTGTGAGTTGGATTGAATAAACCCATATAAGAACAGTTGTTTACAATTTTATAGGGGTTATAATAACGCAACTCTAGACTAAACTAGGACTTGTGCTGATTAACTGTGACTAATTTCTGACAAAAACAGATGATTCTAACGATTTCACACGGTTAGAAAGGCACTGGTAGCAAAGGTTCTTGTAGAAAGAATGTCAAATGAACTAAACAACCCTTATAGGATTATTTGCAGAACTTCAAATCTAAATCATTAGGGGTATAATAGAGTACATTTCGCCGAAACTGGAAGTTGTGTTCAGTAGGTTAAGCTATATTCTAGCACAAAAGGTTGTTCCTTACGATCTTCCAACGCTGAAACATGCACCAGTTGCACCGAATTCTGTCGAACGCATGCCGAGATGACCGATTTAATCTTAATATGATAAATTCAACTCTAAAACAAAAGTGGTATAATCGGGCACCTCAAGCCGAAACTGGAAGTTGTGTTGAGTAACTTAAGTAAGTTTCTAGTACAAACGGTTGTTCCTCAAGATCTTCCAATTATGAAACATGCACCAGTTGCACCGAATTGGGTCGAACTAATGCGAAGTAGACCGATTTAACCCTTATACAATAATTTCAATTCTAAAACATAAGGGGTATAGCAGCGCACCTCATTCTGAAAATTGAAGTTGTGCTGATTAGGTTAAACCAGATTCTTGTAAAAACGGTTGTTTCTCACGATCTCCCAAAGCTGAAATAGGCACCAGTTGCACCAATTTATGTTTAAAGTGTATGGGGCAGAGCGCATAATCGCTTATCGGATTTATTCAACTGAAACTTATTGGATATACAAACGCACACGTAGCATAAACTTGGATTTGCAAACGTATAGAGAGTCTAATTTCTGTTGTACACAAGTGCTTCCCACAATTTTATGGAGCTGAAACCGGCAACATTGTTCCCATCATCTGTGGAATGCTTGTAAAAAAACACCCAATAAACACTTACAGAAATAATTGAATATTCAAATATAGCGGTTATAATACCTCAAATTTATAATAATGTAGGACATGTACGGTTAAATTAGTTTAATTGTCGATGCAAATGTCTGTTTTGCATATTCTTGTGCAAAGAAATGCAGCATTATTACGAATATGTTAGTGTGTGAGTTGGATTGAATAAACCCATATAAGAACAGTTGTTTACAATTTTATAGGGGTTATAATAACGCAACTCTAGACTAAACTAGGACCTTGTGCTGATTACTGTGACTAATTTCTGACAAAAACAGATGATTCTAACGATTTCACACGGTTAGAAAGGCACTGGTAGCAAAGGTTCTTGTAGAAAGAATGTCAAATGAACTAAACAACCCTTATAGGATTATTTGCAGAACTTCAAATCTAAATCATTAGGGGTATAATAGAGTACATTTCGCCGAAACTGGAAGTTGTGTTCAGTAGGTTAAGCTATATTCTAGCACAAAAGGTTGTTCCTTACGATCTTCCAAACGCTGAAACATGCACCAGTTGCACCGAATTCTGTCGAACGCATGCCGAGATGACCGATTTAATCTTAATATGATAAATTCAACTCTAAACAAAAGTGGTATAATCGGGCACCTCAAGCCGAAACTGGAAGTTGTGTTGAGTAACTTAAGTAAGTTTCTAGTACAAACGGTTGTTCCTCAAGATCTTCCAATTATGAACATGCACCAGTTGCACCGAATTGGGTCGAACTAATGCGAAGTAGACCGATTTAACCCTTATACAATAATTTCAATTCTAAAACATAAGGGTATAGCAGCGCACCTCATTCCTGAAAATTGAGTTGTGCTGATTAGGTTAAACCAGATTCTTGTAAAAACGGTTGTTTCCTCACGATCTCCCAAAGCTGAAATAGGCACCAGTTGCACCAATTTATGTTTAAAGTGTATGGGGCAGAGCGCATAATCGCTTATCGGATTTATTCAACTGAAACTTATTGGATATACAAACGCACACGTAGCATAAACTTGGATTTGGCAAACGTATAGAGAGTCTAATTTCTGTTGTACACAAGTGCTTCCCACAATTTTATGGAGCTGAAACAGGCAACATTGTTCCCATCATCTGTGGAATGCTTGTAAAAAAACACCCAATAAACACTTACAGAAATAATTGAATATTCAAATATAGCGGTTATAATACCTCAAATTTATAATAATGTAGGACATGTACGGTTA
>CM035815.1:37897593-37940333 GCA_020458035.1 Magallana ariakensis | reverse complement strand
TTATATCCCTTATGTTTTAGAATTGAAATTATTGTATAAGGATTAAATCGGTCTCCTTCGCATTAGTTCGACACAATTCGGTGCAACTGGTGCATGTTTCAGAATTGGAAGATCTTGAGGAACATCCGTTTATACTAGAAACTTACTTAAGTTACTCAACACAACTTCCAGTTTCGGCTTGAGGTGCCCGATTATACCACTTTTGTTTTAGAGTTGAATTTATCATATTAAGGTGAAATCGGTCATCTTGGCATGAGTTCGACAGAATTCGGTGCAACTGGTGCATGTTTCAGCGTTGGAAGATCGTAAGGAACAACCTTTTGTACTAGAATCTGGCTTAACCTACTGAACACAACTTCCAGTTTCGGTCAAATGTACTCTATTATACCCCTAAAGATTGAGAATTGAAGTTCTGCAAATAATCCTATAAGGGTTGTTTAGTTCATTTGACATACTTTCTACAAGAACCTTTGCTATCAGAGCCTTTTTTAACCGTGTGAAATCGTGAGAATCATCTGTTTTTCTGTTTTTGTCAGAAATTTGTCACAGTTAATCAGCACAAGTCCTAGTTTAATCTAGAGTTGCGTTATTATAACCCCTATAAAATGGTAAACAACTGTTCTTATATGGCTTTATTCAATCCAACTCACACACTAACATATTCGTAAAAATGCTGCATTTCTTTGCACAAGAATATGTCAAACAGACATTTGCATCGACAATTAAACTAATTTAACCGTACACGTCCTACTTTATTATAAATTTGAGGTATTATAACCGCTATATTTGAATATTCAATTATTTCTGTAAGTGTTTATTGGGTCTTTTTTACAAGCTTTCCACAGATTATGGGAACAATGTTGCCTGTTTCAGCTCCATAAAATTGTGGGAAGCACTTTTGTACAACAGGAATTAGACTCTAATTACGTTTGCAAATCCACGTTTATACTACGTGTGCGTTTGTATATCCAATAAGTTTCAGTTGAGTAAATCAGATAAGCGATTATGCGCTCTGCTCCATACACTTTAAACATAAATTGGTGCAACTGGTGCCTATTTCAGCTTTGGAAGATCGTGAGGAACAACCGTTTATACTAGAATCTGGTTTAACCTCATCAGTACAGCTTCAAGTTTCAGAGTGAGGTGCGCTGTTATATCCCTTATGTTTTAGAATTGAAATTATTGTATAAGGGTTAAATCGGTCTCCTTCGCATTAGTTCGACACAATTCGGTGCAACTGGTGCATGTTTCAGAATTGGAAGATCTTGAGGAACATCCGTTTATACTAGAAACTTACTTAAGTTACTCAACACAACTTCCAGTTTCGGCTTCAGGTGCCCGATTATACCACTTTTGTTTTAGAGTTGAATTAAACTTATTAAGGTGAAATCGGTCATCTTGGCATGAGTTCGACAGAATTCGGTGCAACTGGTGCATGTTTCAGCGTTGGAAGATCGTAAGGAACAACCTTTTGTACTAGAATCTGGCTTAACCTACTGAACACAACTTCCAGTTTCGGCCAAATGTACTCTATTATACCCCTAAAGATTGAGAATTGAAGTTCTGCAAATAATCCTATAAGGGTTGTTTAGTTCATTTGACATACTTTCTACAAGAACCTTTGCTACCAGAGCCTTTTTTAACCGTGTGAAATCGTGAGAATCATCTGTTTTTCTGTTTTGGTCAGAAATTTGTCACAGTTAATCAGCACAAGTCCTAGTTTAATCTAGAGTTGCGTTATTATAACCCCTATAAAATGGTAAACAACTGTTCTTATATGGCTTTATTCAATCCAACTCACACACTAACATATTCGTAAAAATGCTGCATTTCTTTGCACAAGAATATGTCAAACAGACATTTGCATCGACAATTAAACTAATTTAACCGTACACGTCCTACTTTATTATAAATTTGAGGTATTATAACCGCTATATTTGAATATTCAATTATTTCTGTAAGTGTTTATTGGGTCTTTTTCACAAGCTTTCCACAGATTATGGGAACAATGTTGCCTGTTTCAGCTCCATAAAATTGTGGGAAGCACTTTTGTACAACAGGAATTAGACTCTAATTACGTTTGCAAATCCACGTTTATACTACGTGTGCGTTTGTATATCCAATAAGTTTCAGTTGAGTAAATCAGATAAGCGATTATGCGCTCTGCTCCATACACTTTAAACATAAATTGGTGCAACTGGTGCCTATTTCAGCTTTGGGAGATCGTGAGGAACAACCGTTTATACTAGAATCTGGTTTAACCTCATCAGTACAACTTCAAGATTCAGAGTGAGGTGCGCTGTTATATCCCTTATGTTTTAGAATTGAAATTATTGTATAAGGATTAAATCGGTCTCCTTCGCATTAGTTCGACACAATTCGGTGCAACTGGTGCATGTTTCAGAATTGGAAGATCTTGAGGAACATCCGTTTATACTAGAAACTTACTTAAGTTACTCAACACAACTTCCAGTTTCGGCTTGAGGTGCCCGATTATACCACTTTTGTTTTAGAGTTGAATTTATCATATTAAGGTGAAATCGGTCATCTTGGCATGAGTTCGACAGAATTCGGTGCAACTGGTGCATGTTTCAGCGTTGGAAGATCGTAAGGAACAACCTTTTGTACTAGAATCTGGCTTAACCTACTGAACACAACTTCCAGTTTCGGCCAAATTTACTCTATTATACCCCTAAAGATTTAGAATTGAAGTTCTGCAAATAATCCTATAACGGTTGTTTAGTTCATTTGACATACTTTCTACAAGAACCTTTGCTACCAGAGCCTTTTTTAAACGTGTGAAATCGTGAGAATCATCTGTTTTTCTGTTTTTGTCAGAAATTTGTCACAGTTAATCAGCACAAGTCCTAGTTTAATCTAGAGTTGCGTTATTATAACCCCTATAAAATGGTAAACAACTGTTCTTATATGGCTTTATTCAATCCAACTCACAAACTAACATATTCGTAAAAATGCTGCATTTCTTTGCACAAGAATATGTCAAACAGACATTTGCATCGACAATTAAACTAATTTAACCGTACACGTCCTACTTTATTATAAATTTGAGGTATTATAACCGCTATATTTGAATATTCAATTATTTCTGTAAGTGTTTATTGGGTCTTTTTTACAAGCTTTCCACAGATTATGGGAACAATGTAGCCTGTTTCAGCTCCATAAAATTGTGGGAAGCACTTTTGTACAACAGGAATTAGACTCTAATTACGTTTGCAAATCCACGTTTATACTACGTGTGCGTTTGTATATCCAATAAGTTTCAGTTGAGTAAATCAGATAAGCGATTATGCGCTCTGCTCCATACACTTTAAACATAAATTGGTGCAACTGGTGCCTATTTCAGCTTTGGAAGATCGTGAGGAACAACCGTTTATACTAGAATCTGGTTTAACCTCATCAGTACAGCTTCAAGTTTCAGAGTGAGGTGCGCTGTTATATCCCTTATGTTTTAGAATTGAAATTATTGTATAAGGGTTAAATCGGTCTCCTTCGCATTAGTTCGACACAATTCGGTGCAACTGGTGCATGTTTCAGAATTGGAAGATCTTGAGGAACATCCGTTTATACTAGAAACTTACTTAAGTTACTCAACACAACTTCCAGTTTCGGCTTGAGGTGCCCGATTATACCACTTTTGTTTTAGAGTTGAATTAAACTTATTAAGGTGAAATCGGTCATCTTGGCATGAGTTCGACAGAATTCGGTGCAACTGTTGCATGTTTCAGCGTTGGAAGATCGTAAGGAACAACCTTTTGTACTAGAATCTGGCTTAACCTACTGAACACAACTTCCAGTTTCGGCCAAATGTACTCTATTATACCCCTAAAGATTGAGAATTGAAGTTCTGCAAATAATCCTATAAGGGTTGTTTAGTTCATTTGACATACTTTCTACAAGAACCTTTGCTACCAGAGCCTTTTTTAACCGTGTGAAATCGTGAGAATCATCTGTTTTTCTGTTTTGGTCAGAAATTTGTCACAGTTAATCAGCACAAGTCCTAGTTTAATCTAGAGTTGCGTTATTATAACCCCTATAAAATGGTAAACAACTGTTCTTATATGGCTTTATTCAATCCAACTCACACACTAACATATTCGTAAAAATGCTGCATTTCTTTGCACAAGAATATGTCAAACAGACATTTGCATCGACAATTAAACTAATTTAACCGTACACGTCCTACTTTATTATAAATTTGAGGTATTATAACCGCTATATTTGAATATTCAATTATTTCTGTAAGTGTTTATTGGGTCTTTTTTACAAGCTTTCCACAGATTATGGGAACAATGTTGCCTGTTTCAGCTCCATAAAATTGTGGGAAGCACTTTTGTACAACAGGAATTGGACTCTAATTACGTTTGCAAATCCACGTTTATGCTACGTGTGCGTTTGTATATCCAATAAGTTTCAGTTGAGTAAATCAGATAAGCGATTATGCGCTCTGCTCCATACACTTTAAACATAAATTGGTGCAACTGGTGCCTATTTCAGCTTTGGGAGATCGTGAGGAACAACCGTTTATACTAGAATCTGGTTTAACCTCATCAGTACAACTTCAAGATTCAGAGTGAGGTGCGCTGTTATATCCCTTATGTTTTAGAATTGAAATTATTGTATAAGGATTAAATCGGTCTCCTTCGCATTAGTTCGACACAATTCGGTGCAACTGGTGCATGTTTCAGAATTGGAAGATCTTGAGGAACATCCGTTTATACTAGAAACTTACTTAAGTTACTCAACACAACTTCCAGTTTCGGCTTGAGGTGCCCGATTATACCACTTTTGTTTTAGAGTTGAATTTATCATATTAAGGTGAAATCGGTCATCTTGGCATGAGTTCGACAGAATTCGGTGCAACTGGTGCATGTTTCAGCGTTGGAAGATCGTAAGGAACAACCTTTTGTACTAGAATCTGGCTTAACCTACTGAACACAACTTCCAGTTTCGGCCAAATTTACTCTATTATACCCCTAAAGATTTAGAATTGAAGTTCTGCAAATAATCCTATAACGGTTGTTTAGTTCATTTGACATACTTTCTACAAGAACCTTTGCTACCAGAGCCTTTTTTAAACGTGTGAAATCGTGAGAATCATCTGTTTTTCTGTTTTTGTCAGAAATTTGTCACAGTTAATCAGCACAAGTCCTAGTTTAATCTAGAGTTGCGTTATTATAACCCCTATAAAATGGTAAACAACTGTTCTTATATGGCTTTATTCAATCCAACTCACAAACTAACATATTCGTAAAAATGCTGCATTTCTTTGCACAAGAATATGTCAAACAGACATTTGCATCGACAATTAAACTAATTTAACCGTACACGTCCTACTTTATTATAAATTTGAGGTATTATAACCGCTATATTTGAATATTCAATTATTTCTGTAAGTGTTTATTGGGTCTTTTTTACAAGCTTTCCACAGATTATGGGAACAATGTAGCCTGTTTCAGCTCCATAAAATTGTGGGAAGCACTTTTGTACAACAGGAATTAGACTCTAATTACGTTTGCAAATCCACGTTTATACTACGTGTGCGTTTGTATATCCAATAAGTTTCAGTTGAGTAAATCAGATAAGCGATTATGCGCTCTGCTCCATACACTTTAAACATAAATTGGTGCAACTGGTGCCTATTTCAGCTTTGGAAGATCGTGAGGAACAACCGTTTATACTAGAATCTGGTTTAACCTCATCAGTACAGCTTCAAGTTTCAGAGTGAGGTGCGCTGTTATATCCCTTATGTTTTAGAATTGAAATTATTGTATAAGGGTTAAATCGGTCTCCTTCGCATTAGTTCGACACAATTCGGTGCAACTGGTGCATGTTTCAGAATTGGAAGATCTTGAGGAACATCCGTTTATACTAGAAACTTACTTAAGTTACTCAACACAACTTCCAGTTTCGGCTTGAGGTGCCCGATTATACCACTTTTGTTTTAGAGTTGAATTAAACTTATTAAGGTGAAATCGGTCATCTTGGCATGAGTTCGACAGAATTCGGTGCAACTGTTGCATGTTTCAGCGTTGGAAGATCGTAAGGAACAACCTTTTGTACTAGAATCTGGCTTAACCTACTGAACACAACTTCCAGTTTCGGCCAAATGTACTCTATTATACCCCTAAAGATTGAGAATTGAAGTTCTGCAAATAATCCTATAAGGGTTGTTTAGTTCATTTGACATACTTTCTACAAGAACCTTTGCTACCAGAGCCTTTTTTAACCGTGTGAAATCGTGAGAATCATCTGTTTTTCTGTTTTGGTCAGAAATTTTTTCACAGTTAATCAGCACAAGTCCTAGTTTAATCTAGAGTTGCGTTATTATAACCCCTATAAAATGGTAAACAACTGTTCTTATATGGCTTTATTCAATCCAACTCACACACTAACATATTCGTAAAAATGCTGCATTTCTTTGCACAAGAATATGTCAAACAGACATTTGCATCGACAATTAAACTAATTTAACCGTACACGTCCTACTTTATTATAAATTTGAGGTATTATAACCGCTATATTTGAATATTCAATTATTTCTGTAAGTGTTTATTGGGTCTTTTTTACAAGCTTTCCACCGATTATGGGAACAATGTTGCCTGTTTCAGCTCCATAAAATTGTGGGAAGCACTTTTGTACAACAGGAATTGGACTCTAATTACGTTTGCAAATCCACGTTTATGCTACGTGTGCGTTTGTATATCCAATAAGTTTCAGTTGAGTAAATCAGATAAGCGATTATGCGCTCTGCTCCATACACTTTAAACATAAATTGGTGCAACTGGTGCCTATTTCAGCTTTGGGAGATCGTGAGGAACAACCGTTTATACTAGAATCTGGTTTAACCTCATCAGTACAACTTCAAGATTCAGAGTGAGGTGCGCTGTTATATCCCTTATGTTTTAGAATTGAAATTATTGTATAAGGATTAAATCGGTCTCCTTCGCATTAGTTCGACACAATTCGGTGCAACTGGTGCATGTTTCAGAATTGGAAGATCTTGAGGAACATCCGTTTATACTAGAAACTTACTTAAGTTACTCAACACAACTTCCAGTTTCGGCTTGAGGTGCCCGATTATACCACTTTTGTTTTAGAGTTGAATTTATCATATTAAGGTGAAATCGGTCATCTTGGCATGAGTTCGACAGAATTCGGTGCAACTGGTGCATGTTTCAGCGTTGGAAGATCGTAAGGAACAACCTTTTGTACTAGAATCTGGCTTAACCTACTGAACACAACTTGCAGTTTCGGCCAAATGTACTCTATTATACCCCTAAAGATTTAGAATTGAAGTTCTGCAAATAATCTTATAAGGGTTGTTTAGTTCATTTGACATACTTTCTACAAGAACCTTTGCTAACAGAGCCTTTTTTAACCGTGTGAAATCGTGAGAATCATCTGTTTTTCTGTTTTTGTCAGAAATTTGTCACAGTTAATCAGCACAAGTCCTAGTTTAATCTAGAGTTGCGTTATTATAACCCCTATAAAATGGTAAACAACTGTTCTTATATGGCTTTATTCAATCCAACTCACACACTAACATATTCGTAAAAATGCTGCATTTCTTTGCACAAGAATATGTCAAACAGACATTTGCATCGACAATTAAACTAATTTAACCGTACACGTCCTACTTTATTATAAATTTGAGGTATTATAACCGCTATATTTGAATATTCAATTATTTCTGTAAGTGTTTATTGGGTCTTTTTTACAAGCTTTCCACAGATTATGGGAACAATGTTGCCTGTTTCAGCTCCATAAAATTGTAGGAAGCACTTTTGTACAACAGGAATTAGACTCTAATTACGTTTGCGAATCCACGTTTATGCTACGTGTGCGTTTGTATATCTAATAAGTTTCAGTTGAGTAAACCACATAAACGATTATGCCCTCTACTCCATACACTTTAAACATAAATTGGTGCAACTGGTGCCTATTTCAGCTT
This sequence comes from Magallana ariakensis, assembly GCA_020458035.1. NCBI lineage: Eukaryota > Metazoa > Mollusca > Bivalvia > Ostreida > Ostreidae > Magallana > Magallana ariakensis. Next base: position 37,932,361 of record CM035815.1, on the reverse strand, counting down.
TGGGAGATCGTGAGGAACAACCGTTTATACTAGAATCTGGTTTAACCTCATCAGTACAACTTCAAGATTCAGAGTGAGGTGCGCTGTTATATCCCTTATGTTTTAGAATTGAAATTATTGTATAAGGATTAAATCGGTCTCCTTCGCATTAGTTCGACACAATTCGGTGCAACTGGTGCATGTTTCAGAATTGGAAGATCTTGAGGAACATCCGTTTATACTAGAAACTTACTTAAGTTACTCAACACAACTTCCAGTTTCGGCTTGAGGTGCCCGATTATACCACTTTTGTTTTAGAGTTGAATTTATCATATTAAGGTGAAATCGGTCATCTTGGCATGAGTTCGACAGAATTCGGTGCAACTGGTGCATGTTTCAGCGTTGGAAGATCGTAAGGAACAACCTTTTGTACTAGAATCTGGCTTAACCTACTGAACACAACTTCCAGTTTCGGTCAAATGTACTCTATTATACCCCTAAAGATTGAGAATTGAAGTTCTGCAAATAATCCTATAAGGGTTGTTTAGTTCATTTGACATACTTTCTACAAGAACCTTTGCTATCAGAGCCTTTTTTAACCGTGTGAAATCGTGAGAATCATCTGTTTTTCTGTTTTTGTCAGAAATTTGTCACAGTTAATCAGCACAAGTCCTAGTTTAATCTAGAGTTGCGTTATTATAACCCCTATAAAATGGTAAACAACTGTTCTTATATGGCTTTATTCAATCCAACTCACACACTAACATATTCGTAAAAATGCTGCATTTCTTTGCACAAGAATATGTCAAACAGACATTTGCATCGACAATTAAACTAATTTAACCGTACACGTCCTACTTTATTATAAATTTGAGGTATTATAACCGCTATATTTGAATATTCAATTATTTCTGTAAGTGTTTATTGGGTCTTTTTTACAAGCTTTCCACAGATTATGGGAACAATGTTGCCTGTTTCAGCTCCATAAAATTGTGGGAAGCACTTTTGTACAACAGGAATTAGACTCTAATTACGTTTGCAAATCCACGTTTATGCTACGTGTGCGTTTGTATATCCAATAAGTTTCAGTTGAGTAAACCACATAAACGATTATGCGCTCTACTCCATACACTTTAAACATAAATTGGTGCAACTGGTGCCTATTTCAGCTTTGGGAGATCGTGAGGAACAACCGTTTATACTAGAATCTGGTTTAACCTCATCAGTACAACTTCAAGATTCAGAGTCAGGTGCGCTGTTATATCCCTTATGTTTTAGAATTGAAATTATTGTATAAGGATTAAATCGGTCTCCTTCGCATTAGTTCGACACAATTCGGTGCAACTGGTGCATGTTTCAGAATTGGAAGATCTTGAGGAACATCCGTTTATACTAGAAACTTACTTAAGTTACTCAACACAACTTCCAGTTTCGGCTTGAGGTGCCCGATTATACCACTTTTGTTTTAGAGTTGAATTTATCATATTAAGGTGAAATCGGTCATCTTGGCATGAGTTCGACAGAATTCGGTGCAACTGGTGCATGTTTCAGCGTTGGAAGATCGTAAGGAACAACCTTTTGTACTAGAATCTGGCTTTACCTACTGAACACAACTTGCAGCTTCGGCCAAATGTACTCTATTATACCCCTAAAGATTTAGAATTGAAGTTCTGCAAATAATCCTATAAGGGTTGTTTAGTTCATTTGACATACTTTCTACAAGAACCTTTGCTACCAGAGCCTTTTTTAACCGTGTGAAATCGTGAGAATCATCTGTTTTTCTGTTTTTGTCAGAAATTTGTCACAGTTAATCAGCACAAGTCCTAGTTTAATCTAGAGTTGCGTTATTATAACCCCTATAAAATGGTAAACAACTGTTCTTATATGGCTTTATTCAATCCAACTCACACACTAACATATTCGTAAAAATGCTGCATTTCTTTGCACAAGAATATGTCAAACAGACATTTGCATCGACAATTAAACTAATTTAACCGTACACGTCCTACTTTATTATAAATTTGAGGTATTATAACCGCTATATTTGAATATTCAATTATTTCTGTAAGTGTTTATTGGGTCTTTTTTACAAGCTTTCCACAGATTATGGGAACAATGTTGCCTGTTTCAGCTCCATAAAATTGTGGGAAGCACTTTTGTACAACAGGAATTAGACTCTAATTACGTTTGCAAATCCACGTTTATACTACGTGTGCGTTTGTATATCCAATAAGTTTCAGTTGAGTAAATCAGATAAGCGATTATGCGCTCTGCTCCATACACTTTAAACATAAATTGGTGCAACTGGTGCCTATTTCAGCTTTGGAAGATCGTGAGGAACAACCGTTTATACTAGAATCTGGTTTAACCTCATCAGTACAGCTTCAAGTTTCAGAGTGAGGTGCGCTGTTATATCCCTTATGTTTTAGAATTGAAATTATTGTATAAGGGTTAAATCGGTCTCCTTCGCATTAGTTCGACACAATTCGGTGCAACTGGTGCATGTTTCAGAATTGGAAGATCTTGAGGAACATCCGTTTATACTAGAAACTTACTTAAGTTACTCAACACAACTTCCAGTTTCGGCTTGAGGTGCCCGATTATACCACTTTTGTTTTAGAGTTGAATTTATCATATTAAGGTGAAATCGGTCATCTTGGCATGAGTTCGACAGAATTCGGTGCAACTGGTGCATGTTTCAGCGTTGGAAGATCGTAAGGAACAACCTTTTGTACTAGAATCTGGCTTAACCTACTGAACACAACTTGCAGTTTCGGCCAAATGTACTCTATTATACCCCTAAAGATTGAGAATTGAAGTTCTGCAAATAATCCTATAAGGGTTGTTTAGTTCATTTGACATACTTTCTACAAGAACCTTTGCTACCAGAGCCTTTTTTAACCGTGTGAAATCGTGAGAATCATCTGTTTTTCTGTTTTGGTCAGAAATTTGTCACAGTTAATCAGCACAAGTCCTAGTTTAATCTAGAGTTGCGTTATTATAACCCCTATAAAATGGTAAACAACTGTTCTTATATGGCTTTATTCAATCCAACTCACACACTAACATATTCGTAAAAATGCTGCATTTCTTTGCACAAGAATATGTCAAACAGACATTTGCATCGACAATAAAACTAATTTAACCGTACACGTCCTACTTTATTATAAATTTGAGGTATTATAACCGCTATATTTGAATATTCAATTATTTCTGTAAGTGTTTATTGGGTCTTTTTTACAAGCTGTTCACAGATTATGGGAACAATGTTGCCTGTTTCAGCTCCATAAAATTGTGGGAAGCACTTTTGTACAACAGGAATTGGACTCTAATTACGTTTGCAAATCCACGTTTATGCTACGTGTGCGTTTGTATATCCAATAAGTTTCAGTTGAGTAAATCAGATAAGCGATTATGCGCTCTGCTCCATACACTTTAAACATAAATTGGTGCAACTGGTGCCTATTTCAGCTTTGGGAGATCGTGAGGAACAACCGTTTATACTAGAATCTGGTTTAACCTCATCAGTACAACTTCAAGATTCAGAGTGAGGTGCGCTGTTATATCCCTTATGTTTTAGAATTGAAATTATTGTATAAGGATTAAATCGGTCTCCTTCGCATTAGTTCGACACAATTCGGTGCAACTGGTGCATGTTTCAGAATTGGAAGATCTTGAGGAACATCCGTTTATACTAGAAACTTACTTAAGTTACTCAACACAACTTCCAGTTTCGGCTTGAGGTGCCCGATTATACCACTTTTGTTTTAGAGTTGAATTTATCATATTAAGGTGAAATCGGTCATCTTGGCATGAGTTCGACAGAATTCGGTGCAACTGGTGCATGTTTCAGCGTTGGAAGATCGTAAGGAACAACCTTTTGTACTAGAATCTGGCTTAACCTACTGAACACAACTTCCAGTTTCGGCCAAATGTACTCTATTATACCCCTAAAGATTGAGAATTGAAGTTCTGCAAATAATCCTATAAGGGTTGTTTAGTTCATTTGACATACTTTCTACAAGAACCTTTGCTATCAGAGCCTTTTTTAACCGTGTGAAATCGTGAGAATCATCTGTTTTTCTGTTTTGGTCAGAAATTTGTCACAGTTAATCAGCACAAGTCCTAGTTTAATCTAGAGTTGCGTTATTATAACACCTATAAAATGGTAAACAACTGTTCTTATATGGCTTTATTCAATCCAACTCACACACTAACATATTCGTAAAAATGCTGCATTTCTTTGCACAAGAATATGTCAAACAGACATTTGCATCGACAATTAAACTAATTTAACCGTACACGTCCTACTTTATTATAAATTTGAGGTATTATAACCGCTATATTTGAATATTCAATTATTTCTGTAAGTGTTTATTGGGTCTTTTTTACAAGCTTTCCACAGATTATGGGAACAATGTTGCCTGTTTCAGCTCCATAAAATTGTGGGATGCACTTTTGTACAACAGAAATTAGACTCTAATTACGTTTGCAAATCCACGTTTATGCTACGTGTGCGTTTGTATATCCAATAAGTTTCAGTTGAGTAAACCACATAAACGATTATGCGCTCTACTCCATACACTTTAAACATAAATTGGTGCAACTGGTGCCTATTTCAGCTTTGGGAGATCGTGAGGAACAACCGTTTATACTAGAATCTGGTTTAACCTCATCAGTACAACTTCAAGATTCAGAGTGAGGTGCGCTGTTATATCCCTTATGTTTTAGAATTGAAATTATTGTATAAGGATTAAATCGGTCTCCTTCGCATTAGTTCGACACAATTCGGTGCAACTGGTGCATGTTTCAGAATTGGAAAATCTTGAGGAACATCCGTTTATACTAGAAACTTACTTAAGTTACTCAACACAACTTCCAGTTTCGGCTTGAGGTGCTCGATTATACCACTTTTGTTTTAGAGTTGAATTTATCATATTAAGGTGAAATCGGTCATCTTGGCATGAGTTCGACAGAATTCGGTGCAACTGGTGCATGTTTCAGCGTTGGAAGATCGTAAGGAACAACCTTTTGTACTAGAATCTGGCTTAACCTACTGAACACAACTTCCAGTTTCGGCCAAATGTACTCTATTATACCCCTAAAGATTGAGAATTGAAGTTCTGCAAATAATCCTATAAGGGTTGTTTAGTTCATTTGACATACTTTCTACAAGAACCTTTGCTATCAGAGCCTTTTTTAACCGTGTGAAATCGTGAGAATCATCTGTTTTTCTGTTTTGGTCAGAAATTTGTCACAGTTAATCAGCACAAGTCCTAGTTTAATCTAGAGTTGCGTTATTATAATCCCTATAAAATGGTAAACAACTGTTCTTATATGGCTTTATTCAATCCAACTCACACACTAACATATTCGTAAAAATGCTGCATTTCTTTGCACAAGAATATGTCAAACAGACATTTGCATCGACAATTAAACTAATTTAACCGTACACGTCCTACTTTATTATAAATTTGAGGTATTATAACCGCTATATTTGAATTTTCAATTATTTCTGTAAGTGTTAATTGGGTCTTTTTTACAAGCTTTCCACAGATTATGGGAACAATGTAGCCTGTTTCAGCTCCATAAAATTGTGGGAAGCACTTTTGTACAACAGGAATTAGACTCTAATTACGTTTGCAAATCCACGTTTATGCTACGTGTGCGTTTGTATATCCAATAAGTTTCAGTTGAGTAAACCACATAAGCGATTATGCGCTCTGCTCCATACACTTTAAACATAAATTGGTGCAACTGGTGCCTATTTCAGCTTTGGGAGATCGTGAGGAACAACCGTTTATACTAGAATCTGGTTTAACCTCATCAGTACAGCTTCAAGTTTCAGAGTGAGGTGCGCTGTTATATCCCTTATGTTTTAGAATTGAAATTATTGTATAAGGGTTAAATCGGTCTCCTTCGCATTAGTTCGACACAATTCTTTGCAACTGGTGCATGTCTCAGAATTGGAAGATCTTGAGGAACAACCGTTTGTACTAGAAACTTACTTAAGTTACTCAACACAACTTCCAGTTTCGGCTTGAGGTGCCCGATTATACCACTTTTGTTTTAGAGTTGAATTTATCATATTAAGGTGAAATCGGTCATCTTGGCATGAGTTCGACAGAATTCGGTGCACCTGATGCATGTTTCAGTGTTGGAAGATCGTAAGGAACAACCTTTTGTACTAGAATCTGGCTTAACCTACTGAACACAACTTGCAGTTTCGGCCAAATGTACTCTATTATACCCCTAAAGATTTAGAATTGAAGTTCTGCAAATAATCCTATAAGGGTTGTTTAGTTCATTTGACATACTTTCTACAAGAACCTTTGCTACCAGAGCCTTTTTTAACCGTCAGAAATCGTGAGAATCATCTGTTTTTCTGTTTTTGTCAGAAATTAGTCACAGTTAATCAGCACAAGTCCTAGTTTAATCTAGAGTTGCGTTATTATAACACCTATAAAATGGTAAACAACTGTTCTTATATGGGTTTATTCAATCCAACTCACACACTAACATATTCGTAAAAATGCTGCATTTCTTTGCACAAGAATATGTCAAACAGACATTTGCATCGACAATAAAACTAATTTAACCGTACACGTCCTACTTTATTATAAATTTGAGGTATTATAACCGCTATATTTGAATATTTCAATTATTTCTGTAAGTGTTTATTGGGTCTTTTTTACAAGCTTTCCACAGATTATGGGAACAATGTTGCCTGTTTCAGCTCCATATAATTGTGGGAAGCACTTTTGTACAACAGGAATTAGACTCTAATTACGTTTGCAAATCCACGTTTATGCTACGTGTGCGTTTGTATATCCAATAAGTTTCAGTTGAGTAAACCACATAAGCGATTATGCGCTCTACTCCATACACTTTAAACATAAATTGGTGCAACTGGTGCCTATTTCAGCTTTGGGAGATCGTGAGGAACAACCGTTTATACTAGAATCTGGTTTAACCTTATCAGTACAACTTCAAGTTTCAGAGTGAGGTGCGCTGTTATATCCCTTATGTTTTAGAATTGAAATTATTGTATAAGGATTAAATCGGTCTCCTTCGCATTAGTTCGACACAATTCGGTGCAACTGGTGCATGTTTCAGAATTGGAAGATCTTGAGGAACAACCGTTTATACTAGAAACTTACTTAAGTTACTCAACACAACTTCCAGTTTCGGCTTGAGGTGCCCGATTATACCACTTTTGTTTTAGAGTTGAATTTATCATATTAAGGTGAAATCGGTCATCTTGGCATGAGTTCGACAGAATTCGGTGCAAGTGGTGCATGTTTCAGCGTTGGAAGATCGTAAGGAACAACCTTTTGTACTAGAATCTGGCTTAACCTACTGAACACAACTTGCAGTTTCGGCCAAATGTACTCTATTATACCCCTAATGATTTAGAATTGAAGTTCTGCAAATAATCCTATAAGGGTTGTTTAGTTCATTTGACATACTTTCTACAAGAACCTTTCCTACCAGTGCCTTTTTTAACCGTGTGAAATCGTGAGAATCATCTGTTTTTCTGTTTTTGTCGGAAATTTGTCACAGTTAATCAGCACAAGTCCTAGTTTAATCTAGAGTTGCGTTATTATAACCCCTATAAAATGGTAAACAACTGTTCTTATATGGGTTTATTCAATCCAACTCACACACTAACATATTCGTAAAAATGCTGCATTTCTTTGCAAAAGAATATGTCAAACAGACATTTGCATCGACAATTAAACTAATTTAACCGTACACGTCCTACTTTATTATAAATTTGAGGTATTATAACCGCTATATTTGAATATTCAATTATTTCTGTAAGTGTTTATTGGGTCTTTTTTACAAGCTTTCCACAGATTATTGGAACAATGTTTCCTGTTTCAGCTCCATAAAATTGTGGGAAGCACTTTTGTACAACAGGAATTAGACTCTAATTACGTTTGCAAATCCGCGTTTATACTACGTGTGCGTTTGTATATCCAATAAGTTTCAGTTGAGTAAACCAGATAAGCGATTATGCGCTCTGCTCCATACACTTTAAACATAAATTGGTGCAACTGGTGCCTATTTCAGCTTTGGGAGATCGTGAGGAACAACCGTTTATACTAGAATCTGGTTTAACCTCATCAGTACAACTTCAAGTTTCAGAGTGAGTTGCGCTGTTATATCCCTTATGTTTTAGAATTGAAATTATTGTATAAGGGTTAAATCGGTCTCCTTTGCATTAGTTCGACACAATTCGGTGCAACTGGTGCATGTTTGAGATTTGGAAGATCTTGAGGAACAACCGTTTGTACTAGAAACTTACTTACGTTACTCAACACAACTTCCAGTTTCGGCTTGAGGTGCCCGATTATACCACTTTTGTTTTAGAGTTGAATTTATCATATTAAGGTGAAATCGGTCATCTTGGCATGAGTTCGACAGAATTCGGTGCAACTGGTGCATGTTTCAGCGTTGGAAGATCGTAAGGAACAACCTTTTGTACTAGAATCTGGCTTAACCTACTGAACACAACTTGCAGTTTTGGCCAAATGTACTCTATTATACCCCTAATGATTTAGAATTGAAGTTCTGCAAATAATCCTATAAGGGTTGTTTAGTTCATTTGACATATTTTCTACAAGAACCTTTGCTACCAGAGCCTTTTTTAACCGTGTGAAATCGTGAGAATCATCTGTTTTTCTGTTTTTGTCAGAAATTTGTCACAGTTAATCAGCACAAGTCCTTGTTTAATCTAGAGTTGCGTTATTATAACCCCTATAAAATGGTAAACAACTGTTCTTATATGGGTTTATTCAATCCAACTCACACACTAACATATTCGTAAAAATGCTGCATTTCTTTGCACAAGAATATGTCAAACAGACATTTGCATCGACAATTAAACTAATTTAACCGTACACGTCCTACTTTATTATAAATTTGAGGTATTATAACCGCTATATTTGAATATTCAATTATTTCTGTAAGTGTTTATTGGGTCTTTTTTACAAGCTTTCCACAGATTATTGGAACAATGTTGCCTGTTTCAGCTCCATTAAATTGTGGGAAGCACTTTTGTACAACAGGAATTAGACTCTAATTACGTTTGCAAATCCACGTTTATGCTACGTGTGCGTTTGTATGTCCAATAAGTTTCAGTTGAGTAAACCAGATAAGCGATTATGCGCTCTGCTCCATACACTTTCAACGTAAATTGGTGCAACTGGTGCCTATTTCAGCTTTGGGAGATCGTGAGGAACAACCGTTTATACTAGAATCTGGTTGAACCTTATCAGTACAACTTCAAGTTTCAGAGTGAGGTGCGCTGTTATATCCCTTATGTTTTAGAATTGAAATTATTGTATAAGGGTTAAATCGGTCTCCTTCGCATTACTTCGACGACACAATTCGGTGCAACTGGTGCATGTTTCAGAATTGGAAGATCTTGAGGAACAACCGTTTATACTAGAAACTTACTTAAGTTACTCAACACAACTTCCAGTTGCGGCATGAAGTGCCCGATTATACCACTTTTGTTTTAGAGTTGAATTTATCATATTAAGGTGAAATCGGTCATCTTGGCATGAGTTCGACAGAATTCGGTGCACCTGGTGCATGTTTCAGCGTTGGAAGATCGTAAGGAACAACCTTTTGTACTAGAATCTGGCTTAACCTACTGAACACAACTTCCAGTTTCGGCCATATGTACTCTATTATACCCCTAATGATTTAGAATTGAAGTTCTGCAAATAATCCTATAAGGGTTGTTTAGTTTATTTGACATACTTTCTACAAGAACCTTTGCTGCCAGTGCCTTTTTTAACCGTGTGAAATCGTGAGAATCATCTGTTTTTCTGTTTTTGTCAGAAATTTGTCACAGTTAATCAGCACAAGTCCTAGTTTAATCTAGAGTTGCGTTATTATAACACCTATAAAATGGTAAACAACTGTTCTTATATGGGTTTATTCAATCCAACTCACACACTAACATATTCGTAAAAATGCTGCATTTCTTTGCAAAAGAATATGTCAAACAGACATTTGCATCGACAATTAAACTAATTTAACCGTACACGTCCTACTTGATTATAAATTTAAGGTATTATAACCGCTATATTTGAATATTCAATTATTTCTGTAAGTGTTTATTGGGTCTTTTTTACAAGCTTTCCACAGATTATGGGAACAATGTTGCCTGTTTCAGCTCCATAAAATTGTGGGAAGCACTTTTGTACAACAGGAATTAGACTCTAATTACGTTTGCAAATCCACGTTTATACTACGTGTGCGTTTGTATATCCAATAAGTTTCAGTTGAGTAAATCAGATAAGCGATTATGCGCTCTGCTCCATACACTTTAAACATAAATTGGTGCAACTGGTGCCTATTTCAGCTTTGGGAGATCGTGAGGAACAACCGTTTATACTAGAATCTGGTTTAACCTCATCAGTACAGCTTCAAGTTTCAGAGTGAGGTGCGCTGTTATATCCCTTATGTTTTAGAATTGAAATTATTGTATAAGGGTTAAATCGGTCTCCTTCGCATTAGTTCGACACAATTCGGTGCAACTGGTGCATGTTTCAGAATTGGAAGATCTTGAGGAACAACCGTTTGTACTAGAAACTTACTTAAGTTACTCAACACAACTTCCAGTTTCTGCTTGCACTGGATGAAAAATCCAGTTTCAGCAAAACTGAAACTATATGGAAACCTTGCTGAAACTTGAAGTTGAAGTTTCATGTATAGTTTCCGCAATGCGGAAACCATTATATCGATTCAGCAAGTATCCGTTAGGTTTCAGTCAGCAGAAACTTAAGTCTAAGATTACTGATGGTTTCCGCAATGCGGAAACCAATATTGAAATGTATGAAAAGTTGTGTAAATTATTATGGACATATCAATCAGTTTCAGCACATTTCCGCTAGGTTTCAGCATGCGGAAACTTTAAGTTAAGATTCCAAATGGTTTACGCATTGCTGAAACTATTACTAAAATTGATTTGAGTTTAAAAGTGATATCAATTATTTTCAACAGGTTTAATTCTAGCCTAATGATCATGAAGCCGAACATGCTTATATGTACAGTTAGTGTAGGTTTCAGCGTGACTGAAACTATATGTATACATGTTACTATCTTTAAATGTGGAAAATAAGGCGATTAACAAATTTACTAAGTAATTAATTGAATGTGAAAAGAAAAACTGATGTCTGATCTTGTTTAACGATGAAATCATTAATCTTAGGTACTCGGGCACGTGTATACATGTGTATACATTCTTTGTCCAGGTGAACTCCTCTTTGTGATTTTCCTGTATATTCTGTGTGGATTGCAGGGTTTTTCTGTCAGGAGTGAACAAAAGACTGTTACATAACATATACACGGTACTAAGCATGAGTTTATAACTGTAGCCCGGCAGGGATTTGTTTTTCAATATGTGTGTATCTGAGTTAGTAAAACTAATTAGTAAATTATAATTATTTGTAAAATAAATCTCTAGCTTGTTGTATATCGCATACATTGTATGATGAAGTATTTTACTTACACTCATTTACTTAATATACCTATTTTGTAAGACTCCTTCTTAAATCCTTTAATTATCAACTTAAGGTAAAGTCGTTGTAACTGCTACATTATTACAAACCATACCAAATAATCGTACAACCTGAAGTTTAAAGTTAATTCATTTTTTTTTAAATATCACGCCAATACATGTACACAGAAAAAACATTTTATAAGTCTACAGTTGATAATGATATTAAGTAGAAACCACTTAGAGTTTGTTCCTAATATAATAATTGTTTATTTACATGCATTTTAGACTTTACTACATGTATATACATGTATGTGTGACTGTATCATGATTCGTGTATTTCTATACTTAATGTATTTACTTTCTGTACTACGGTTAACACAATCATTGATATATGTTTATGAAACAAGCACATGTTTCTGTAATAAGATATAATAAGCATTAATTATAATTTTACTGAAGTTATACGTTATATTACAAAATCAGTTTAAAATCCAGCACTAGTCATGTAGTGCAGGTGATTTCAATCCCATTTTTTTAATTTGATGAAACATTCGTATACATTTGATATAGAAAGTATACCAAACACTTTTAGCACAGAACAGCTACTGTCTATGTCAATTAATACTTCCTAAACCTATAACATGTAAAGTTATGAATTTAAAATACTTATTTTATTCATATGTAGGGGTCAAGTTCCAATAAAATTTGTCAAAATCCATTGACGTAATTAATGGTTTGCAACATAATCTGTTATTGACAATTTTATATTTGTTTATATATCAGTCACACATGTACGTCTTACTTCCCGGCTTGTTTAATGTTTAATGCTTTTGTATTTTATAAGTATTTTTAACGTACTGTTCATCGTATGACCAAGCAGTGCACATGTGTAACTGTAAAATAATTGCCTTCAATTCATCGTAGTTGTAAATTGACCGTACGGGTGAACCCTGTTAACCAGCCCACAGTCATGACCCCCGTTAATTGATCGGCATCTAATTATACTTGTGATTTCTGTGTGTTCATGCGGAACCTGCTCTGTGTTGAACTTAATATTTTCACACCTCTATATTTTGAATAAGACAATGACCGTGCTTAGGATTGCGGTGAAAATTGGACAAGTCAAGATTACCTTGTCAGTAAACTATATATGGCTCTATCATATTAAGTTTGGCAAAATCATCAGAACATGTAAATAAATAATAGTTAAAGACAAAATCTGAAACATATGGCTCATTAGAATTATTTTAGCATGTTTAATTACATAAAACATTTGTAAGCAAACGGTCGGCCATTTTTTTTTGTTAATCACGTGTTACAACCGTAACAAAACCACCCCAATAATTTGTCGTATTTAACCAGGAAATATTGACTCCAACAGTTCCTATTTAAAATAAATATATGTAAAAAGTATTCTACTCAGTAAAAAGTGATAATTTTAATTAAACATTATTTATTTTAAACTATCCCATGATGCACTTCTCCAAGATTTAGCCGGTTCTGATTGGTCAGTATTGGCGCACTTTATAATCCTGAGCGAAGGTTGAAATGGACAAGAAGGTGCTGTTGTAAAATGAAGAATTGAGAAACATGAATAGCCTCTACAACAAGAAGATAATACAGGAACGAAGAACTTATAGCAAGGTACTTCAATCACAATATAGATACTTCCAATAACATTTTCAAGGCTCTTAATTGTCTCTCATTTGTAAACGAGATCTCGCGCAATCAAATCAAAATGGCGTCATTTTTTTCAAACTTGGTTCGGCATTTCAATTTTTATTACCGTATCTCTTTAAAATATACGTTTTGACCAAGTTAACCATTAACCAAGTTTATATGCATGATACTCAAGATAAAGTTTCTTAGAATATCCAGGGTATACGTATATATAAACGTCCCTGGAATATATGGATGCTTGGTTGGTAAACAAGACGAACAATGAATCTTTTTTACACATTACACAATTTACAAACTCTAAATGTAACGTACGTAAGTAAAAAAATTATTATTTATTAAATCCGGAAAATGAAATCTTTCACGTTTTTCTTTTTTTCAGCATTGACAGCATACAAAGTCAATGTTTCCGGTGATTAGTTGCATCTTCTCTTCGGTGAATGTTTTGACCAGCTGGACGCTGTGAACGCAAGGTATTGCTTTGAAATTGATTATTTTCACCATTAACTTATACATGTGTTGAATGTTTATAACTTTACTGTAGTAATTTGGGGGAAATCCAGGTCTAAGTTCTGGAAAAGGAGGTTGATTGGGGGGGTGGTGGTGGTGGTGGTGTAGATAGAATGCTCTATCGTTAAAATGACAGATGTCCTACGGACCCGGTTTAACGATAGAATTCGTCTCATATACTCGCTTCGTAGCAAATAAAAAAATATATCGCGCTATATCTCGCCTAAATTTTCATATGATTGGTCTCAAATACCTAAAATGTTGCTCTTTTATAATCCCATTTTACCTCATAAACTGTTTTTGTAACGAAATCACTGCCACTTGTAACATCACATTTGAAAATTCGCTGTTTACGGTCGCCATGTTTACGATAATATCCGAGACATTCCGAGTACGATTTCCTACAAAATGGCAGGCAATTCAAACGTGTTTAATAACAAAATGCCTTAGTACGACTAATTAAATGAATATTTTGTGGATTTAACTACATATGCATGTTCATAAAGGTTTGTAATGTATAAAAATGTGTTTTTCCCCTGCAGATTATTTTAAACAGACTTATAATCGACGCGAAGCAGATCCGCTTCGCGGCTGCTACATTGCAAGTATATGGGACGAATTCTTACTGTGACCTGAGCGTAGCCTGGTCACGGTAAGATTATTCTTTCTAGTGGTGGTGAAACACACTTATTGTTGATTAGTTTTTCCATTGTTCAACAAACAATTATTGAATCAAAATGAAAATAACCTATTTTCAAACATAAAATGAAACATTTTCGACCAAATACTAGCTTCTTCTATATTCAGAATAAATTTTATGCTTTTATATTACATGTTAGACTGAATGTTTATTGTTTAAAAATGTAAATGAAACTTTATCATTCTTGTTTAAGATAAAAAGAACAGACATAAAGTACAGTCCAGTGAAAGGAACAAGTTCATTGCAAGAAGAATTTTAATGCTACCTCTGCCCAGAACTACCAAGTCTGCTGTAATCATGTCGATGTGATCTTATGCTAGTGCTTCACAAGCCTGGAGAATGCTCGAAAATCCCCCCAAAAGGCCTATTTCCATAAACTACGACTCAGGTTACATCAACAACAGCCAAGGACACTCCTTATTGATTTTAATGGACACATCTCTACAACCTGACTAAACCTCAGTCTGCAGAACAAGACTTTGTAGCTGTAAAGTATTCCCATTTCAAAAAACTTATAAACTATAAATAAAGAACTTTTTTATATGATCAAATACCAGTAAATTACAATGTCTGTCTGTAAGCTAAAATCTTAGATCACATGGTTTTGACTTATCAAATGATTGATTAGACCTTGATATTAACTTTCATTTTCTTAAATAATTTGTTATATTTGCAAATATTGCATAAAATATTAGACTCCAGGTAACATTTATCCTTCCACCTCCAGGTTGATAATATACATGCATTGTTAATGATGTTGTTGATACCTAGTAGTTGATTCATATATTTTTTCACAATCCAAACACAACCCCGAATGTTATTTTTATTTTGCCAGTATGATGTGCAACTTGTTAAATAGAGAACTAAAAAGACATATCTATTTATACTAACCAACCGTTCAACAGGTTGTCTGAAAAATCATAATATAAATCCATTCCTAAATCAGATATATATATATATATATCTAAGTGTTAAGTACATTTTGTTTTCTTTCATTTTCTTTGATTAAACATTTATTGATAACTTATTTCTTATATGCAGCAATATATGAAAACATTATGAAACCAATCTTAAATACATGTAAAAACACTGCATTAGGAGATGAATGCATGTGTCAAAGAATGATCAAATACACCAAACACTATTCAATTATGTCTGATAAGAAAATATGTAAAGACAACATATACCCCATGTATTACAATTTTTATATAACAAAAGTACATGTACTTGCATGGAAAGTTGTTTCCATGTGGATTTTTTTTTATCTGTGTTATGTAACTAATATTGGAATTAGCTTTTATAACATAAGTAAAATACTGGTATTGATGAGAATTGTAAAGTGAATGATCTGTGTGACAGTTTGTATTTTATACATTCATGCTACAAAAAGCAAGTACATGTACATGTAGTAACACTTGACATATATAAACAATGTATATATTACTTGGATTTAAAAATATCAATGTAGGTAAAATAGTAAAATGTAGGAAGGTAAACCGTGTGTAAAGAACAATATTCATCAGGAATGAAGTGTGTTGCATAATTATTTTAAATGTGTACATCATATTTTTGCACATGATTTGACAGACTGCTCCATTGTTTAGCTTTTCATCGGCCCACAAGCTTTTCATATCTCCCTCTGGGTCATCTCTTAAATACTGATAGGATTAGGACATTCAAATCTGATCAGTTGATACATCATGGGGGGAACTGAGAAGTTCACTTTGGACTTTATGGATTATCTAATAAATGCTGTCAAATCCTGTTCTAATGTAAGACATTAGATTATATAACTAACAAAGAAAAGGTTTATCCCAACTCGAAAGTAGGTCACTTTGACCTCATTTTGGAATTTATGGACATACATATTCAAATCAAATCTGGGTCATACCTCTATATTCAATTACTACCTTGTAGTTTATGTTTTTTACAAAAGATGGACACTTTAGCCTTTTCAAAAATATTTTATGTTGTACATATTCATTGTAGTTCAAAACAAATTAAGACAAGTGTATCATGTTCATGTAACAGTGAAGTTTTTTTTTGTTTATTTATGTACATGCAGTTATTTTGTAAATTGCATTCATATTTTTAAAAAAGTAAGATCTTTTAGCATTTTTAAAGGGAAGTTTGATATGCATTTGATCCAGAAGAAGACAAGTACAAATGTACAAATTTTTATTGGAAGTTTTTGTGTTGTGCAATTTTATCATTTTTTAAATGAAAGTCCCTGATAAGGGAATTGCCATATGGATGTTTCTCCATTATTGTATCTTGGCTGTATTTTATTTATTATAATTGGAAACAATTTCAGTTCTGTGAACAAAATAAATTTGGAACTGTTTGAAATTGTGTTGTTTTTACATATAGTAGAAACCTTGCTGAGTTTTTGTGAAAGCAAAAAAAAAAAAATAATAAAGTTTCAGTAAGTTTCAGTTGCGGAAACCCTTTGTAAACAATATGTATCCCAATCGTATATGGAGGTTAAAACTATGCAGAAACTTCATGTTTCAGCAAGTTTCCGTTGCGGAAACCCTTTGTAAACAATATGTATCCCAATCGTATATGGAGGGTGAAACTATGCAGAAAGTTCAAGTTTCAGTAAGTTTTCGTTGCGGAAACCATTTGGATTCGTGGACAGCCTAAGTTTCAGCACTGCGGAAACTTCATGAAACTTGAAGTTTCCATGCTGAAACCTGTCGGAAACTTAAAGTAACCTTAAGTTTCCGCAAAGTTTCCAAAGGGTTTCTGCAGTGCTGAAACCAGATATTTCATCCAGTGTTGAGGTGCCCGATTATACCACTTTTGTTTTAGAGTTGAATTTATCATATTAAGGTGAAATCGGTCATCTTGGCATGAGTTCGACAGAATTCGGTGCAAGTGGTGCATGTTTCAGCGTTGGAAGATCGTAAGGAACAACCTTTGTACTAGAATCTGGCCTAACCTACTGAACACAACTTGCAGTTTCCGCCATATGTACTCTATTATACCCCTAAAGATTTAGAATTGAAGTTCTGCAAATAATCCTATAAGGGTTGTTTAGTTCATTTGACATACTTTCTACAAGAACCTTTGCTGCCAGTGCCTTTTTTAACCGTCAGAAATCGTGAGAATCATCTGTTTTTCTGTTTTTGTCAGAAATTAGTGACAGTTAATCAGCACAAGTCCTAGTTTAATCTAGAGTTGCGTTATTATAACCCCTATAAAATGGTAAACAACTGTTCTTATATGGGTTTATTCAATCCAACTCACACACTAACATATTCGTAAAAATGCTGCATTTCTTTGCACAAGAATATGTCAAACAGACATTTGGACCGACAATAAAACTAATTTAACCGTACACGTCCTACTTTATTATAAATTTGAGGTATTATAACCGCTATATTTGAATATTCAATTATTTCTGTAAGTGTTTATTGGGTCTTTTTTACAAGCTTTCCACAGATTATGGGAACAATGTTGCCTGTTTCAGCTCCATAAAATTGTGGGAAGCACTTTTGTACAACAGGAATTAGACTCTAATTACATTTGCAAATCCACGTTTATACTACGTGTGCGTTTGTATATCCAATAAGTTTCAGATGAGTAAATCAGATAAGCGATTATGCGCTCTGCTCCATACACTTTAAACATAAATTGGTGCAACTGGTGCCTATTTCAGCTTTGGGAGATCGTGAGGAACAACCGTTTATACTAGAATCTGGTTTAACCTCATCAGTACATTTTCAAGATTCAGAGTGAGGTGCGCTGTTATATCCCTTATGTTTTAGAATTGAAATTATTGTATAAGGGTTAAATCGGTCTCCTTCGCATTAGTTCGACACAATTCGGTGCAACTGGTGCATGTTTCAGAATTGGAAGATCTTGAGGAACAACCGTTTATACTAGAAACTTACTTAAGTTACTCAACACAACTTCCAGTTTCGGCTTGAGGTGCCCGATTATACCACTTTTGTTTTAGAGTTGAATTTATCATATTAAGGTGAAATCGGTCATCTTGGCATGAGTTCGACAGAATTCGGTGCAAGTGGTGCATGTTTCAGCGTTGGAAGATCGTAAGGAACAACCTTTTGTACTAGAATCTGGCTTAACCTACTGAACACAACTTGCAGTTTCCGCCATATGTACTCTATTATACCCCTAAAGATTTAGAATTGAAGTTCTGCAAATAATCCTATAAGGGTTGTTTAGTTCATTTGACATACTTTCTACAAGAACCTTTCCTACCAGTGCCTTTTTTAACCGTGTGAAATCGTGAGAATCATCTGTTTTTCTGTTTTTGTCAGAAATTTGTCACAGTTAATCAGCACAAGTCCTAGTTTAATCTAGAGTTGCGTTATTATAACCCCTATAAAATGGTAAACAACTGTTCTTATATGGGTTTATTCAATCCAACTCACACACTAACATATTCGTAAAAATGCTGCATTTCTTTGCACAAGAATATGTCAAACAGACATTTGCATCGACAATTAAACTAATTTAACCGTACACGTCCTACTTTATTATAAATTTGAGGTATTATAACCGCTATATTTGAATATTCAATTATTTCTGTAAGTGTTTATTGGGTCTTTTTTACAAGCTTTCCACAGATTATTGGAACAATGTTGCCTGTTTCAGCTCCATAAAATTGTGGGAAGCACTTTTGTACAACAGGAATTAGACTCTAATTACGTTTGCAAATCCACGTTTATACTACGTGTGCGTTTGTATATCCAATAAGTTTCAGTTGAGTAAATCAGATAAGCGATTATGCGCTCTGCTCCATACACTTTAAACATAAATTGGTGCAACTGGTGCCTATTTCAGCTTTGGGAGATCGTGAAGAACAACCGTTTATACTAGAATCTGGTTTAACCTCATCAGTACATTTTCAAGATTCAGAGTGAGGTGCGCTGTTATATCCCTTATGTTTTAGAATTGAAATTATTGTATAAGGGTTAAATCGGTCTCCTTCGCATTAGTTCGACACAATTCGGTGCAACTGGTGCATGTTTCAGAATTGGAAGATCTTGAGGAACAACCGTTTATACTAGAAACTTACTTAAGTTACTCAACACAACTTCCAGTTTCGGCTTGAGGTGCCCGATTATACCACTTTTGTTTTAGAGTTGAATTTATCATATTAAGGTGAAATCGGTCATCTTGGCATGAGTTCGACAGAATTCGGTGCAAGTGGTGCATGTTTCAGCGTTGGAAGATCGTAAGGAACAACCTTTTGTACTAGAATCTGGCTTAACCTACTGAACACAACTTGCAGTTTCCGCCATATGTACTCTATTATACCCCTAAAGATTTAGAATTGAAGTTCTGCAAATAATCCTATAAGGGTTGTTTAGTTCATTTGACATACTTTCTACAAGAACCTTTCCTACCAGTGCCTTTTTTAACCGTGTGAAATCGTGAGAATCATCTGTTTTTCTGTTTTTGTCAGAAATTTGTCACAGTTAATCAGCACAAGTCCTAGTTTAATCTAGAGTTGCGTTATTATAACCCCTATAAAATGGTAAACAACTGTTCTTATATGGGTTTATTCAATCCAACTCACACACTAACATATTCGTAAAAATGCTGCATTTCTTTGCACAAGAATATGTCAAACAGACATTTGCATCGACAATTAAACTAATTTAACCGTACACGTCCTACTTTATTATAAATTTGAGGTATTATAACCGCTATATTTGAATATTCAATTATTTCTGTAAGTGTTTATTGGGTCTTTTTTACAAGCTTTCCACAGATTATTGGAACAATGTTGCCTGTTTCAGCTCCATAAAATTGTGGGAAGCACTTTTGTACAACAGGAATTAGACTCTAATTACGTTTGCAAATCCACGTTTATACTACGTGTGCGTTTGTATATCCAATAAGTTTCAGTTGAGTAAATCAGATAAGCGATTATGCGCTCTGCTCCATACACTTTAAACATAAATTGGTGCAACTGGTGCCTATTTCAGCTTTGGGAGATCGTGAAGAACAACCGTTTATACTAGAATCTGGTTTAACCTCATCAGTACAGCTTCAAGTTTCAGAGTGAGGTGCGCTGTTATATCCCTTATGTTTTAGAATTGAAATTATTGTATAAGGGTTAAATCGGTCTCCTTTGCATTAGTTCGACACAATTCGGTGCAACTGGTGCATGTTTGAGATTTGGAAGATCTTGAGGAACAACCGTTTGTACTAGAAACTTACTTAAGTTACTCAACACAACTTCCACTTTCGGCTTGAGGTGCCCGATTATACCACTTTTGTTTTAGATTTGAATTTATCATATTAAGGTGAAATCGGTCATCTTGGCATGAGTTCGACAGAATTCGGTGCAACTGGTGCATGTTTCAGCGTTGGAAGATCGTAAGGAACAACCTTTTGTACTAGAATCTGGCTTAACCTACTGAACACAACTTCCAGTTTTGGCCAAATGTACTCTATTATACCCCTAATGATTTAGAATTGAAGTTCTGCAAATAATCCTATAAGGGTTGTTTAGTTCATTTGACATACTTTCTACAAGAACCTTTGCTACCAGAGCCTTTTTTAACCGTGTGAAATCGTGAGAATCATCTGTTTTTCTGTTTTTGTCAGAAATTAGTCACAGTTAATCAGCACAAGTCCTAGTTTAATCTAGAGTTGCGTTATTATAACACCTATAAAATGGTAAACAACTGTTCTTATATGGGTTTATTCAATCCAACTCACACACTAACATATTCGTAAAAATGCTGCATTTCTTTGCACAAGAATATGTCAAACAGACATTTGCATCGACAATTAAACTAATTTAACCGTACACGTCCTACATTATTATAAATTTGAGGTATTATAACCGCTATATTTGACTATTCAATTATTTCTGTAAGTGTTTATTGGGTCTTTTTTACAAGCTTTCCACAGATTATTGGAACAATGTTGCCTGTTTCAGCTCCATAAAATTGTGGGAAGCACTTTTGTACAACAGGAATTAGACTCTAATTACGTTTGCAAATCCACGTTTATGCTACGTGTGCGTTTGTATATCCAATAAGTTTCAGTTGAGTAAACCAGATAAGCGATTATGCGCTCTGCTCCATACACTTTAAACATAAATTGGTGCAACTGGTGCCTATTTCAGCTTTGGGAGATCGTGAGGAACAACCGTTTATACTAGAATCTGGTTGAACCTCATCAGTACAACTTCAAGTTTCAGAGTGAGGTGCGCTGTTATATCCCTTATGTTTTAGAATTGAAATTATTGTATAAGGGTTAAATCGGTCTCCTTCGCATTAGTTCGACGACAGAATTCGGTGCAACTGGTGCATGTTTCAGAATTGGAAGATCTTGAGGAACAACCGTTTGTACTAGAAACTTACTTAAGTTACTCAACACAACTTCCAGTTGCGGCATGAAGTGCCCGATTATACCACTTTTGTTTTAGAGTTGAATTTATCATATTAAGGTGAAATCGGTCATCTTGGCATGAGTTCGACAGAATTCGGTGCAACTGGTGCATGTTTCAGCGTTGGAAGATCGTAAGGAACAACCTTTTGTACTAGAATCTGGCTTAACCTACTGAACACAACTTGCAGTTTCGGCCATATGTACTCTATTATACCCCTAAAGATTTAGAATTGAAGTTCTGCAAATAATCCTATAAGGGTTGTTTAGTTCATTTGACATACTTTCTACAAGAACCTTTCCTACCAGTGCCTTTTTTAACCGTGTGAAATCGTGAGAATCATCTGTTTTTCTGTTTTAGTCAGAAATTTGTCACAGTTAATCAGCGCAAGTCCTAGTTTAATCTAGAGTTGCGTTATTATAACCCCTATAAAATGGTAATCAACTGTTCTTATATGGGTTTATTCAATCCAACTCACACACTAACATATTCGTAAAAATGCTGCATTTCTTTGCACAAGAATATGTCAAACAGACATTTGCATCGACAATTAAACTAATTTAACCGTACACGTCCTACTTTATTATAAATTTGAGGTATTATAACCGCTATATTTGAATATTCAATTATTTCTGTAAGTGTTTATTGGGTCTTTTTTACAAGCTTTCCACAGATTATGGGAACAATGTTGCCTGTTTCAGCTCCATAAAATTGTGGGAAGCACTTTTGTACAACAGGAATTAGACTCTAATTACGTTTGCAAATCCACGTTTATACTACGTGTGCGTTTGTATATCCAATAAGTTTCAGTTGAGTAAATCAGATAAGCGATTATGCGCTCTGCTCCATACACTTTAAACATAAATTGGTGCAACTGGTGCCTATTTCAGCTTTGGGAGATCGTGAGGAACAACCGTTTATACTAGAATCTGGTTTAACATCATCAGTACAGCTTCAAGTTTCAGATTGAGGTGCGCTGTTATATCCCTTATGTTTTAGAATTGAAATTATTGTATAAGGGTTAAATCGGTCTCCTTCGCATTAGTTCGACACAATTCGGTGCAACTGGTGCATGTTTCAGAATTGGAAGATCTTGAGGAACAACCGTTTGTACTAGAAACTTACTTAAGTTACTCAACACAACTTCCAGTTTCGGCTTGAGGTGCCCGATTATACCACTTTTGTTTTAGAGTTGAATTTATCATATTAAGGTGAAATCGGTCATCTTGGCATGAGTTCGACAGAATTCGGTGCAACTGGTGCATGTTTCAGCGTTGGAAGATCGTAAGGAACAACCTTTTGTACTAGAATCTGGCTTAACCTACTGAACACAACTTGCAGTTTCGGCCAAATGTACTCTATTATACCCCTAAAGATTTAGAATTGAAGTTCTGCAAATAATCCTATAAGGGTTGTTAAGTTCATTTAACATACTTTCTACAAGAACCTTTGCTGCCAGTGCCTTTTTTAACCGTGAGAAATCGTGAGAATCATCTGTTTTTCTGTTTTTGTCAGAAATTAGTGACAGTTAATCAGCACAAGTCCTAGTTTAATCTAGAGTTGCGTTATTATAACACCTATAAAATGGTAAACAACTGTTCTTATATGGGTTTATTCAATCCAACTCACACACTAACATATTCGTAAAAATGCTGCATTTCTTTGCACAAGAATATGTCAAACAGACATTTGCATCGACAATAAAACTAATTTAACCGTACACGTCCTACTTTATTATAAATTTGAGGTATTATAACCGCTATATTTGAATATTCAATTATTTCTGTAAGTGTTTATTGGGTCTTTTTTACAAGCTTTCCACAGATTATGGGAACAATGTTGCCTGTTTCAGCTCCATAAAATTGTGGGAAGCACTTTTGTACAACAGGAATTAGACTCTAATTACGTTTGCAAATCCACGTTTATACTACGTTTGCGTTTGTATATCCAATAAGTTTCAGTTGAGTAAATCAGATAAGCGATTATGCGCTCTGCTCCATACACTTTAAACATAAATTGATGCAACTGGTGCCTATTTCAGCATTGGGAGATCGTGAGGAACAACCGTTTATACTAGAATCTAGTTTAACCTCATCAGTACAGCTTCAAGTTTCAGAGTGAGGTGCGCTGTTATATCCCTTATGTTTTAGAATTGAAATTATTGTATAAGGGTTAAATCGGTCTCCTTCTCATTAGTTCGACACAATTCGGTGCAACTGGTGCATGTTTCAGAATTGGAAGATCTTGAGGAACAACCGTTTGTACTAGAAACTTACTTAAGTTACTCAACACAACTTCCAGTTTCGGCTTGAGGTGCCCGATTATACCACTTTTGTTTAAGAGTTGAATTTATCATATTAAGGTGAAATCGGTCATCTTGGCATGAGTTCGACAGAATTCGATGCACCTGGTGCATGTTTCAGCGTTGGAAGATCGTAAGGAACAACCTTTTGTACTAGAATCTGGCTTAACCTACTGAACACAACTTGCAGTTTCGGCCAAATGTACTCTATTATACCCCTAAAGATTTAGAATTGAAGTTCTGCAAATAATCCTATAAGGGTTGTTTAGTTCATTTGACATACTTTCTACAAGAACCTTTGCTACCAGTACCATTTTTAACCGTGAGAAATCGTGAGAATCATCTGTTTTTCTGTTTTTGTCAGAAATTAGTGACAGTTAATCAGCACAAGTCCTAGTTTAATCTAGAGTTGCGTTTTTATAACACCTATAAAATGGTAAACAACTGTTCTTATATGGGTTTATTCAATCCAACTCACACACTAACATATTCGTAAAAATGCTGCATTTCTTTGCACAAGAATATGTCAAACAGACATTTGCATCGACAATAAAACTAATTTAACCGTACACGTCCTACTTTATTATAAATTTGAGGTATTATAACCGCTATATTTGAATATTCAATTATTTCTGTAAGTGTTTATTGGGTCTTTTTTACAAGCTTTCCACAGATTATGGGAACAATGTTGCCTGTTTCAGCTCCATAAAATTGTGGGAAGCACTTTTGTACAACAGGAATTAGACTCTAATTACGTTTGCAAATCCACGTTTATACTACGTTTGCGTTTGTATATCCAATAAGTTTCAGTTGAGTAAATCAGATAAGCGATTATGCGCTCTGCTCCATACACTTTAAACATAAATTGATGCAACTGGTGCCTATTTCAGCTTTGGGAGATCGTGAGGAACAACCGTTTATACTAGAATCTAGTTTAACCTCATCAGTACAGCTTCAAGTTTCAGAGTGAGGTGCGCTGTTATATCCCTTATGTTTTAGAATTGAAATTATTGTATAAGGGTTAAATCGGTCTCCTTCGCATTAGTTCGACACAATTCGGTGCAACTGGTGCATGTTTCAGAATTGGAAGATCTTGAGGAACAACCGTTTGTACTAGAAACTTACTTAAGTTACTCAACACAACTTCCAGTTTCGGCTTGAGGTGCCCGATTATACCACTTTTGTTTAAGAGTTGAATTTATCATATTAAGGTGAAATCGGTCATCTTGGCATGAGTTCGACAGAATTCGATGCACCTGGTGCATGTTTCAGCGTTGGAAGATCGTAAGGAACAACCTTTTGTACTAGAATCTGGCTTAACCTACTGAACACAACTTGCAGTTTCGGCCAAATGTACTCTATTATACCCCTAAAGATTTAGAATTGAAGTTCTGCAAATAATCCTATAAGGGTTGTTTAGTTCATTTGACATACTTTCTACAAGAACCTTTGCTACCAGTACCATTTTTAACCGTTAGAAATCGTGAGAATCATCTGTTTTTCTGTTTTTGTCAGAAATTAGTAACAGTTAATCAGCACAAGTCCTAGTTTAATCTAGAGTTGCGTTTTTATAACACCTATAAAATTGTAAACAACTGTTCTTATATGGGTTTATTCAATCCAACTCACACACTAACATATTCGTAAAAATGCTGCATTTCTTTGCACAAGAATATGTCAAACAGACATTTGCATCGACAATAAAACTAATTTAACCGTACACGTCCTACTTTATTATAAATTTGAGGTATTATAACCGCTATATTTGAATATTCAATTATTTCTGTAAGTGTTTATTGGGTCTTTTTTACAAGCTTTCCACAGATTATGGGAACAATGTTGCCTGTTTCAGCTCCATAAAATTGTGGGAAGCACTTTTGTACAACAGGAATTAGACTCTAATTACGTTTGCAAATCCACGTTTATACTACGTTTGCGTTTGTATATCCAATAAGTTTCAGTTGAGTAAATCAGATAAGCGATTATGCGCTCTGCTCCATACACTTTAAACATAAATTGATGCAACTGGTGCCTATTTCAGCATTGGGAGATCGTGAGGAACAACCGTTTATACTAGAATCTAGTTTAACCTCATCAGTACAGCTTCAAGTTTCAGAGTGAGGTGCGCTGTTATATCCCTTATGTTTTAGAATTGAAATTATTGTATAAGGGTTAAATCGGTCTCCTTCGCATTAGTTCGACACAATTCGGTGCAACTGGTGCATGTTTCAGAATTGGAAGATCTTGAGGAACAACCGTTTGTACTAGAAACTTACTTAAGTTACTCAACACAACTTCCAGTTTCGGCTTGAGGTGCCCGATTATACCACTTTTGTTTAAGAGTTGAATTTATCATATTAAGGTGAAATCGGTCATCTTGGCATGAGTTCGACAGAATTCGATGCACCTGGTGCATGTTTCAGCGTTGGAAGATCGTAAGGAACAACCTTTTGTACTAGAATCTGGCTAAACCTACTGAACACAACTTGCAGTTTCAGCCAAATGTACTCTATTATACCCCTAAAGATTTAGAATTGAAGTTCTGCAAATAATCCTATAAGGGTTGTTTAATTCATTTGACATACTTTCTACAAGAACCTTTGCTACCAGTACCATTTTTAACCGTGAGAAATCGTGAGAATCATCTGTTTTTCTGTTTTTGTCAGAAATTAGTGACAGTTAATCAGCACAAGTCCTAGTTTAATCTAGAGTTGCGTTTTTATAACACCTATAAAATGGTAAACAACTGTTCTTATATGGGTTTATTCAATCCAACGCACACACTAACATATTCGTAAAAATGCTGCATTTCTTTGCACAAGAATATGTCAAACAGACATTTGCATCGACAATAAAACTAATTTAACCGTACACGTCCTACTTTATTATAAATTTGAGGTATTATAACCGCTAAATTTGAATATTCAATTATTTCTGTAAGTGTTTATTGGGTCTTTTTTACAAGCTTTCCACAGATTATGGGAACAATGTTGCCTGTTTCAGCTCCATAAAATTGTGGTAAGCACTTTTGTACAACAGGAATTAGACTCTAATTACGTTTGCAAATCCACGTTTATACTACGTTTGCGTTTGTATATCCAATAAGTTTCAGTTGAGTAAATCAGATAAGCGATTATGCGCTCTGCTCCATACACTTTAAACATAAATTGATGCAACTGGTGCCTATTTCAGCTTTGGGAGATCGTGAGGAACAACCGTTTATACTAGAAACTAGTTTAACCTCATCAGTACAGCTTCAAGTTTCAGAGTGAGGTGCACTGTTATATCCCTTATGTTTTAGAATTGAAATTATTGTATAAGGGTTAAATCGGTCTCCTTCGCATTAGTTCGACACAATTCGGTGCAACTGGTGCATGTTTCAGAATTGGAAGATCTTGAGGAACAACCGTTTGTACTAGAAACTTACTTAAGTTACTCAACACAACTTCCAGTTTCGGCTTGAGGTGCCCGATTATACCACTTTTGTTTTAGAGTTGAATTTATAATATTAAGGTGAAATCGGTCATCTTGGCATGAGTTCGACAGAATTCGATGCACCTGGTGCATGTTTCAGCGTTGGAAGATCGTAAGGAACAACCTTTTGTACTAGAATCTGGCTTAACCTACTGAACACAACTTGCAGTTTCGGCCAAATGTACTCTATTATACCCCTAAAGATTTAGAATTGAAGTTCTGCAAATAATCCTATAAGGGTTGTTTAGTTCATTTGACATACTTTCTACAAGAACCTTTGCTACCAGTACCATTTTTAACCGTGAGAAATCGTGAGAATCATCTGTTTTTCTGTTTTTGTCAGAAATTAGTGACAGTTAATCAGCACAAGTCCTAGTTTAATCTAGAGTTGCGTTATTATAACACCTATAAAATGGTAAACAACTGTTCTTATATGGGTTTATTCAATCCAACTCACACACTAACATATTCGTAAAAATGCTGCATTTCTTTGCACAAGAATATGTCAAACAGACATTTGCATCGACAATAAAACTAATTTAACCGTACACGTCCTACTTTATTATAAATTTGAGGTATTATAACCGCTATATTTGAATATTCAATTATTTCTGTAAGTGTTTATTGGGTCTTTTTTACAAGCTTTCCACAGATTATGGGAACAATGTTGCCTGTTTCAGCTCCATAAAATTGTGGGAAGCACTTTTGTACAACAGGAATTAGACTCTAATTACGTTTGCAAATCCACGTTTATACTACGTTTGCGTTTGTATATCCAATAAGTTTCAGTTGAGTAAATCAGATAAGCGATTATGCGCTCTGCTCCATACACTTTAAACATAAATTGGTGCAACTGGTGCCTATTTCAGCTTTGGGAGATCGTGAGGAACAACCGTTTATACTAGAATCTAGTTTAACCTCATCAGTACACTTCAAGTTTCAGAGTGAGGTGCGCTGTTATATCCCTTATGTTTTAGAATTGAAATTATTGTATAAGGGTTAAATCGGTCTCCTTCGCATTAGTTCGACACAATTCGGTGCAACTGGTGCATGTTTCAGAATTGGAAGATCTTGAGGAACAACCGTTTGTACTAGAAACTTACTTAAGTTACTCAACACAACTTCCAGTTTCGGCTTGAGGTGCCCGATTATACCACTTTTGTTTTAGAGTTGAATTTATAATATTAAGGTGAAATCGGTCATCTTGGCATGAGTTCGACAGAATTCGATGCACCTGGTGCATGTTTCAGCGTTGGAAGATCGTAAGGAACAACCTTTTGTACTAGAATCTGGCTTAACCTACTGAACACAACTTGCAGTTTCGGCCAAATGTACTCTATTATACCCCTAAAGATTTAGAATTGAAGTTCTGCAAATAATCCTATAAGGGTTGTTTAGTTCATTTGACATACTTTCTACAAGAACCTTTGCTACCAGTACCATTTTTAACCGTGAGAAATCGTGAGAATCATCTGTTTTTCTGTTTTTGTCAGAAATTAGTGACAGTTAATCAGCACAAGTCCTAGTTTAATCTAGAGTTGCGTTATTATAACACCTATAAAATGGTAAACAACTGTTATTATATGGGTTTATTCAATCCAACTCACACACTAACATATTCGTAAAAATGCTGCATTTCTTTGCACAAGAATATGTCAAACAGACATTTGCATCGACAATAAAACTAATTTAACCGTACACGTCCTACTTTATTATAAATTTGAGGTATTATAACCGCTATATTTGAATATTCAATTATTTCTGTAAGTGTTTATTGGGTCTTTTTTACAAGCTTTCCACAGATTATGGGAACAATGTTGCCTGTTTCAGCTCCATAAAATTGTGGGAAGCACTTTTGTACAACAGGAATTAGACTCTAATTACGTTTGCAAATCCACGTTTATACTACGTTTGCGTTTGTATATCCAATAAGTTTCAGTTGAGTAAATCAGATAAGCGATTATGCGCTCTGCTCCATACACTTTAAACATAAATTGATGCAACTGGTGCCTATTTCAGCTTTGGGAGATCGTGAGGAACAACCGTTTATACTAGAAACTAGTTTAACCTCATCAGTACAGCTTCAAGTTTCAGAGTGAGGTGCGCTGTTATATCCCTTATGTTTTAGAATTGAAATTATTGTATAAGGGTTAAATCGGTCTCCTTCGCATTAGTTCGACACAATTCGGTGCAACTGGTGCATGTTTCAGAATTGGAAGATCTTGAGGAACAACCGTTTGTACTAGAAACTTACTTAAGTTACTCAACACAACTTCCAGTTTCGGCTTGAGGTGCCCGATTATACCACTTTTGTTTTAGAGTTGAATTTATCATATTAAGGTGAAATCGGTCATCTTGGCATGAGTTCGACAGAATTCGATGCACCTGGTGCATGTTTCAGCGTTGGAAGATCGTAAGGAACAACCTTTTGTACTAGAATCTGGCTTAACCTACTGAACACAACTTGCAGTTTCGGCCAAATGTACTCTATTATACCCCTAAAGATTTAGAATTGAAGTTCTGCAAATAATCCTATAAGGGTTGTTTAGTTCATTTGACATACTTTCTACAAGAACCTTTGCTACCAGTACCATTTTTAACCGTGAGAAATCGTGAGAATCATCTGTTTTTCTGTTTTTGTCAGAAATTAGTGACAGTTAATCAGCACAAGTCCTAGTTTAATCTAGAGTTGCGTTATTATAACCCCTATAAAATGGTAAACAACTGTTCTTATATGGCTTTATTCAATCCAACTCACACACTAACATATTCGTAAAAATGCTGCATTTCTTTGCACAAGAATATGTCAAACAGACATTTGCATCGACAATAAAACTAATTTAACCGTACACGTCCTACTTTATTATAAATTTGAGGTATTATAACCGCTATATTTGAATATTCAATTATTTCTGTAAGTGTTTATTGGGTCTTTTTTACAAGCTTTCCACAGATTATGGGAACAATGTTGCCTGTTTCAGCTCCATAAAATTGTGGGAAGCACTTTTGTACAACAGGAATTAGACTCTAATTACGTTTGCAAATCCACGTTTATACTACGTTTGCGTTTGTATATCCAATAAGTTTCAGTTGAGTAAATCAGATAAGCGATTATGCGCTCTGCTCCATACACTTTAAACATAAATTGGTGCAACTGGTGCCTATTTCAGCTTTGGGAGATCGTGAGGAACAACCGTTTATACTAGAATCTAGTTTAACCTCATCAGTACACTTCAAGTTTCAGAGTGAGGTGCGCTGTTATATCCCTTATGTTTTAGAATTGAAATTATTGTATAAGGGTTAAATCGGTCTCCTTCGCATTAGTTCGACACAATTCGGTGCAACTGGTGCATGTTTCAGAATTGGAAGATCTTGAGGAACAACCGTTTGTACTAGAAACTTACTTAAGTTACTCAACACAACTTCCAGTTTCGGCTTGAGGTGCCCGATTATACCACTTTTGTTTTAGAGTTGAATTTATCATATTAAGGTGAAATCGGTCATCTTGGCATGAGTTCGACAGAATTCGATGCACCTGGTGCATGTTTCAGCGTTGGAAGATCGTAAGGAACAACCTTTTGTACTAGAATCTGGCTTAACCTACTGAACACAACTTGCAGTTTCGGCCAAATGTACTCTATTATACCCCTAAAGATTTAGAATTGAAGTTCTGCAAATAATCCTATAAGGGTTGTTTAGTTCATTTGACATACTTTCTACAAGAACCTTTGCTACCAGTACCATTTTTAACCGTGAGAAATCGTGAGAATCATCTGTTTTTCTGTTTTTGTCAGAAATTAGTGACAGTTAATCAGCACAAGTCCTAGTTTAATCTAGAGTTGCGTTATTATAACACCTATAAAATGGTAAACAACTGTTCTTATATGGGTTTATTCAATCCAACTCACACACTAACATATTCGTAAAAATGCTGCATTTCTTTGCACAAGAATATGTCAAACAGACATTTGCATCGACAATTAAACTAATTTAACCGTACACGTCCTACTTTATTATAAATTTGAGGTATTATAACCGCTATATTTGAATATTCAATTATTTCTGTAAGTGTTTATTGGGTCTTTTTTACAAGCTTTCCACAGATTATGGGAACAATGTTGCCTGTTTCAGCTCCATAAAATTGTGGGAAGCACTTTTGTACAACAGGAATTAGACTCTAATTACGTTTGCAAATCCACGTTTATACTACGTGTGCGTTTGTATATCCAATAAGTTTCAGTTGAGTAAATCAGATAAGCGATTATGCGCTCTGCTCCATACACTTTAAACATAAATTGGTGCAACTGGTGCCTATTTCAGCTTTGGGAGATCGTGAGGAACAACCGTTTATACTAGAATCTGGTTTAACCTCATCAGTACAGCTTCAAGTTTCAGAGTGAGGTGCGCTGTTATATCTCTTATGTTTTAGAATTGAAATTATTGTATAAGGGTTAAATCGGTCTCCTTCGCATTAGTTCGACACAATTCGGTGAAACTGGTGCATGTTTCAAAATTTTAAGATCTTGAGGAACAACCGTTTGTACTAGAAACTTACTTAAGTTACTCAACACAACTTCCAGTTTCGGCTTGAGGTGCCCGATTATACCACTTTTGTTTTAGAGTTGAATTTATCATATTAAGGTGAAATCGGTCATCTTGGCATGAGTTCGACAGAATTCGGTGCAACTGGTGCATGTTTCAGCGTTGGAAGATCGTAAGGAACAACCTTTTGTACTAGAATCTGGCTTAACCTACTGAACACAACTAGCAGTTTCGGCCAAATGTACTCTATTATACCCCTAAAGATTAAGAATTGAAGTTCTGCAAATAATCCTATAAGGGTTGTTTAGTTCATTTGACATACTTTCTACAAGAACCTTTGCTGCCAGTGCCTTTTTTAACCGTGTGAAATCGTGAGAATCATCTGTTTTTCTGTTTTTGTCAGAAATTTGTCATAGTTAATCAGCACAAGTCCTAGTTTAATCTAGAGTTGCGTTATTATAACCCCTATAAAATGGTAAACAACTGTTCTTTTATGGGTTTATTCAATCCAACTCACACACTAACATATTCGTAAAAATGCTGCATTTCTTTGCACAAGAATATGTCAAACAGACATTTGCATCGACAATTAAACTAATTTAACCGTACACGTCCTACTTTATTATAAATTTGAGGTATTATAACCGCTATATTTGAATATTCAATTATTTCTGTAAGTGTTTATTGGGTCTTTTTTACAAGCTTTCCACAGATTATGGGAACAATGTTGCCTGTTTCAGCTCCATAAAATTGTGGGAAGCACTTTTGTACAACAGGAATTAGACTCTAATTACGTTTGCAAATCCACGTTTATACTACGTGTGCGTTTGTATATCCAATAAGTTTCAGGTGAGTAAATCAGATAAGCGATTATGCGCTCTGCTCCATACACTTTAAATATAAATTGGTGCAACTGGTGCCTATTTCAGCTTTGGGAGATCGTGAGGAACAACCGTTTATACTAGAATCTGGTTTAACCTCATCAGTACAGCTTCAAGTTTCAGAGTGAGGTGCGCTGTTATATCCCTTATGTTTTAGAATTGAAATTATTGTATAAGGGTTAAATCGGTCTTCTTTGCATTAGTTCGACACAATTCGGTGCAACTGGTGCATGTTTCAGAATTGGAAGATCTTGAGGAACAACCGTTTGTACTAGAAACTTACTTAAGTTACTCAACACAACTTCCAGATTCAGCTTGAGGTGCCCGATTATACCACTTTTGTTTTAGAGTTGAATTTATCATATTAAGGTGAAATCGGTCATCTTGGCATGAGTTCGACAGAATTCGATGCACCTGGTGCATGTTTCAGCGTTGGAAGATCGTAAGGAACAACCTTTTGTACTAGAATCTGGCTTAACCTACTGAACACAACTTGCAGTTTCGGCCAAATGTACTCTATTATACCCCTAAAGATTTAGAATTGAAGTTCTGCAAATAATCCTATAAGGGTTGTTTAGTTCATTTGACATACTTTCTACAAGAACCTTTGCTGCCAGTGCCTTTTTTAACCGTCAGAAATCGTGAGAATCATCTGTTTTTCTGTTTTTGTCAGAAATTAGTGACAGTTAATCAGCACAAGTCCTAGTTTAATCTAGAGTTGCGTTATTATAACACCTATAAAATGGTAAACAACTGTTCTTATATGGGTTTATTCAATCCAACTCACACACTAACATATTCGTAAAAATGCTGCATTTCTTTGCACAAGAATATGTCAAACAGACATTTGCATCGACAATTAAACTAATTTAACCGTACACGTCCTACTTTATTATAAATTTGAGGTATTATAACCGCTATATTTGAATATTCAATTATTTCTGTAAGTGTTTATTGGGTCTTTTTTACAAGCTTTCCACAGATTATGGGAACAATGTTGCCTGTTTCAGCTCCATAAAATTGTGGGAAGCACTTTTGTACAACAGGAATTAGACTCTAATTACGTTTGCAAATCCACGTTTATGCTACGTGTGCGTTTGTATATCCAATAAGTTTCAGTTGAGTAAACCAGATAAGCGATTATGCGCTCTGCTTAATACACTTTCAACATAAATTGGTGCAACTGGTGCCTATTTCAGCTTTGGGAGATCGTGAGGAACAACCGTTTATACTAGAATCTGGTTGAACCTTATCAGTACAACTTCAAGTTTCAGAGTGAGGTGCGCTGTTATATCCCTTATGTTTTAGAATTGAAATGATTGTATAAGGGTTAAATCGGTCTCCTTCGCATTAGTTCGACGACAGAATTCGGTGCAACTGGTGCATGTTTCAGAATTGGAAGATCTTGAGGAACAACCGTTTGTACTAGAAACTTACTTAAGTTACTCAACACAACTTCCAGTTTCGGCTTGAGGTGCCCGATTATACCACTTTTGTTTTAGAGTTGAATTTATCATATTAAGGTGAAATCGGTCATCTTGGCATGAGTTCGACAGAATTCGATGCACCTGGTGCATGTTTCAGCGTTGGAAGATCGTAAGGAACAACCTTTTGTACTAGAATCTGGCTTAACCTACTGAACACAACTTGCAGTTTCGGCCAAATGTACTCTATTAAACCCCTAAAGATTTAGAATTGAAGTTCTGCAAATAATCCTATAAGGGTTGTTAAGTTCATTTGACATACTTTCTACAAGAACCTTTGCTGCCAGTGCCTTTTTTAACCGTCAGAAATCGTGAGA
>CM035815.1:37875926-37897093 GCA_020458035.1 Magallana ariakensis | reverse complement strand
TAAACCATACAGCTTTGGCTGAAAATGAAAGATGATGGATGCTCGTATATGCGTGTGATATACATGTAGGTAGAAGGGGCCTGTGATAGAATTTCCCTTCCAATAACTAAACTGCCATGTTCCATTCGTTGTTCTAATAACAACATTTGGTGTCAGCTAATCAAAAATAAATAAATAATTGATGAACAGATAATTGGGTTTATTCAAAGAATTATAGATTTGTTACATGCAGTTTGAAATCTTTCGCACTTTGAAAAAAAAATCAAAGTGTGTTAATTTTTTAAGCAGTTCAACGCGCTTTTGAAAAAAAAATTCAAAGTGCGTTGATATCGACGATATCATCAAAAAACTGTTCAAGATATGGTCCAAATAATTGATACTTTTATATTCAATAAATGATTTGTTTTAACCTTGGTTTGATATTGTTAAGCTCAATGGGGTATATTTAAAAAAAGAAATCAATGCATTCTCAGCTTACTTTATAAACAGTTTCTCGATTAGATTTCTTTTTTCTCATAAGCTTACGTTGTTTGACAATTTACACAAGAACAAATCGGGAGTTTTAAATTATCCAAATATGACATAAACTGCATCGCTTTGCAACTAACTTTTCCTTTTTTTGTCTATGCAGCAAATGTACCTCTACTTCAAGTTGCTGAATATCATAGGTTTTGGATAGAAAGATAAGGGGTAGGCGACCTTCTTTCTGAAATCAATTACTAGTAAATGATACACTGATAATTGACCTGTATGATTGGTAAACCCACACCAACCCCCGTTCTCAAAGACGGTTAATGAGATTCACTAGTGTTAACAAATCATCATACTATCAGCAAATTAGAAATTCAGTTCCAGAATTTGTGATTTAAAGATTTTTTTTAAAGTGCGTTAAGTGTTTCGATAATAAAAAAATGTTGATTTTATATCGCACTTTGAAATTTTTTTTCAAACTGCTTAGTCCTAAGTTTAACGCGTTTAAAAAAATTTTAAGTGACGTGTACTTTTTTAAAAATGTGTTGCCACATCGGTTATTTAAAATCCATTATAAATCACAGAACTTGTGTGCTATAATTCTTTAGAAACTGTACAAAGAATGCATGGTGTATCAAAGCATTTGATCATGAGAAGATGGGATAAATTAGTTAAATTAATGTAAGTAGTCATTTTCATGTGTGTATTTCGAAACTGACAATGTAGTGAGAATCATGTGTGTCAAACTGGTGAGTCACGTGGTCTGATGTAGTGGAGTTCAGGGGAAAATTCAAATATAAATATATATATATTTTTTTTAAATATTTATTCAATCACATATATATATCACAAAACAGAAGGCATTGCCTGCGCAGAGACTTAGAGCAGCATACAATTCGAAAAAATATCTTCTTTTTTTTGTTGCACAATTTAGCACGAGAAAAAAAAATTATACATTTACATTCAAGTAAATTTACGCTTATGAAATGTTACTGGCTATAAGGAAAAAAACCCTGGTTGTTACAGCATAATATATATATATTATATCTATATATATATATATCTATATATATATATATATATATATCTATATATCTATATATATATATATATATATATATATATATATATATATATATATATATATATATATATATATATATATATATATCATACATATATTTAGATTTGTATATAAATTCATAAATAGTGTATGTAACAACAGTATACATTTTTTTTAGCTGCGTAGGTATGTAACAACAATATATATATATATATATATATATATATATATATAATATATATATATATATATATATAGTATATATATATATATATATATATATATATATATATATATATATATATATATCATACATATATTTAGATTTGTATATAAATTCATAAATAGTGTATGTAACAACAGTATACATTTTTTTTAGCTGCGTAGGTATGTAACAACAGTATATATATATATATTTTTTATTATATGTATATTATATATATGTGTGAGAAATATATATATATATATATATATATATATATATATATATATATATATATATATATATATATATATATATATATATATATATAATGTTATAAAATCTTCTAATCAATAACCAATAACTACAATGTTTTGGAATTACCAGTATTATGCAAAATCACATCCTACAACATCCTACGAATAAGAATTCATTGAAAAGTAAACGAACATTATACGGTTATATTTAAACAAAGGTTTATATAATATGCCCCAATGATACAAAATTTGAAGAACACGCAGAATACGAATGCAAGGGTTCATCCAAATGTAATGCTACATGATGGATCGCGCATTTGCATGATTGTACTGTCGGTACTTGTATATACGAATTTACATGTAATTTCCATGATAATCGATGGATCACAACTTAACGCCGTCGGACGCTTTTTTTTTTTTTTTTTTTTTTTAGAATGAATTAAAAAATCTAGATAAAAAAAGATGCAAACTGCGCAATGTTAAAAAGAAAAAATCGCCTCGTCAGACAATTGTTTTTTTTTAATTCTTATCCATGTATTTTCTTCATACTTATATGATATCATTGAACAAAAAGAATATGTGAAAACAGATGCGGCGTTTTTTATGTAATGTATTGTTTTTATTTATTGACAAAATCTTGGAATGTATCGGACTTTTTGTGAGTTTTGCAATAAATGTATTTTTGAAGAGTTCTATTAAAATTTTGAAAGATACAAGAATTGTTGTTCAGGTGATTCAGGCCCCATGAGCATCTTCTTTCAATATTTGTTCATCTTACTCATCATCGCACAGATCAAAGTCTTGTAACATATCTTTAATTTACTTTGAATTCAAATGTTTTTTTCTTTAATTTTATGCCGTACATGTAAGTGCTATGCAAAATCTCTCTCTCTCTCTCTCTCTCTCTCTCTCTCTCTCTCTCTCTCTCTCTCTCTCTCTCTCTCTCTAAAAAACACGTATGATGTATCTGTTAATCACATTAACTCCATGTTGGTATGTGAACAAAACTAAAAGAAGAAGAAAGTATGTAAAACCTTGTTACCATGTATCAATCGCTAAAAAAAGGTCTACCCCATCCTACGAATAAGAATTCATTTAAAAGTAAATGTACATTATACGGTTATATTTAAACAAAGGTTTATATAATATGCCCCAATGATACAGAATGTGAAGAACAAACAGAATACGAATGCAAGGGTTCATCCAAATGTAATGTTATATGATGGATCGCGCTTCTGATAAACGCTGTATTGTATTGAGAAAGTGATAATGCAAAATATAATTGTACTGTCGTTATATATATATATATATATATATATATATATATATATATATATATATATATATATATATATATATATATATATATACGAATTTACATGTAATTTATGATAATTGATGTGTCATAAGTTAACGCCGTCGGACGCAAAAAGATGCAAACAGCTTAATATTAAAGAGAAAAATATTGCCTCTTCAGACAATTTTTTTTTTATTAATATTATCCATGTACGTGTATTTTCTTTATTCTTATAATATCATTGAACAAAAAGAATATGTGAAAACAGATCCGGTGCATTCTTAATTTCAAATGACTATAGTGTGGAAATTGTTCACGGTATACCAAACTAAAAGTGAAAAAAGAAGTCCTACTAAATGTTCTAATCTATGTTTTGCAGAAATACATTTTAGGCCAAAAAAAAAAATCGATGATCGGTAGATGGACAAGGACATATAGGAAAGTTAAGGTGGCTCCATGGTCGTGTGGCTTTGCATAGACTGTATTGAGCTCCTTTAGAACAAGAGCTCTAGTAAATTAAAAGTATAGGAAATATCCTTTAAACGATAGAATATATGGATTTTTTTCTCTACAAATTGATGGATTATAAATAATATTAAATAAACAAATTTTATCTGAATTTTGGGATAATCTGCCCGGAATCATAAAAATTAAACGAGCTCACGTACTCTTGATCTCAATCTCACTTTTACCAAAGGAATACACAGTGGGAAAGTTAGACTGAGATCAAAAGTGAGCTCGTCTAACTTTATTATGGCCCCGGGGCCCGATAGTTATGTTGATGATCAACCAGCCTACTTAAATAATATATTATATATCATATATAATATATATGTAGCGTCTTACATCACAACAACGCTACATTGTAGGAAGGAGTTCGTACACTCAAGACTTTTTGTGGAGCCGTTGATATGTAGGCTAACTTACACAAAAAGATACAGCCTATGAATTTTCCGATGAAAAAAAATAATTGAATAGAAAACAATGCTCATTCTTTGTGAATATTAAAATGAATTTTTAATCAAAGCTTACCGCCGAAGAATTCCCAAATTATGTTGCCAGCGTGCGATGCTACGCTTACCTCATTTATAGTATACAGCTTGATATCTAAAAATCAGTTTCATGTATTTTAGAATTTGATTTAAGCGAACATGAATTTCAAATTTTGACGTATAATCTTTTTTCGTCGTCGTTTAAAAAAATAATAATTACACATGTGTTACATGATTCCTTAATCAGGTAGTATTCCAATATCAATTTATTTCATTTTTTGTTAATTTCTAGGAAATCAGTAAAGTGTAAACCAATCACAAAGAATCCCAATCGCTTTAATGGTATAATATGTATCACACTATGGTTTTCACCGTCGTGATGTTTGGGGAATAGCTCAGCTGATTTGTGGCTATGTGAGATACTCACGTTCACAATACCTGAGGAATCAAAATCAAAATCCGTAGAATTAATTAAAAGATGTTTATTTCAATGAGCCGCAAGTATTTTCAAATCACAAATATAAAAATATAAAGTTGTACAATTTAAGAGATTAGAATCATTATAAAAGACAACAGCTGAACACCAACTGGCGTTTTTGGTCATGGCTTATTTATTGAAATTGAACATGCATTTTGACAACCGACCTGCCACCCAATTGATGGCCAGGTATATGGCTGCACAATAAATCAATCAATCAATCAATCATTCAATCAATCATCAAATCAACAATCAATAGTTTAATCAATAAATATAAATCAATCACATC
This sequence comes from Magallana ariakensis, assembly GCA_020458035.1. Classification (NCBI taxonomy): domain Eukaryota; kingdom Metazoa; phylum Mollusca; class Bivalvia; order Ostreida; family Ostreidae; genus Magallana; species Magallana ariakensis. The sequence continues at coordinate 37,892,044 of CM035815.1, read as the reverse complement.
AGCAATAGGATTGTTCAATCAATCAATCCATAAATAATCAAATTGCTTGATCAATCAATATAGATCAATTGCATTAGCAATAGGATTATTGAATCAATCAATCCATAATCAATCAATCAATATCAATCATCATTGTCCATTGATGAATTGAGTCAATAAATAATGAATGGATCAAATAGTAGATAAATAGCGCTTTGCTTAAAGTGGATTAATGGCTAAGGCTAGGTAGACCCTGGGCACAGTTGACCACCTATTCCCAAGCTTTGAGCAGGCCCTGGGAACAGTTGCCTACATCAAAGACCTGAGAAAACTTGCCATGTTGCAAATTCCGAAAAATAAACAATTTTCTAGAGTTTAAATAACCAATTTAAATGGTCATCACAGATGGAGCACAAGAAGAAGTGAATATGAAATAAACCATGACGAAAATGGGTATCGTGGTAGATGTGTGTACGCACTGAGCACAAAATGAAGTCCACGATGGGAATTATTGTCCTGGTAGTTGGCGATAGTAAGTCACATGTTGACACTGTTCCAGTGTGAATTGAATCCCATGATGAGAATGGTTATCTTGGTAGTTGGTAATAGCAAGTCGTGTGTTGATGCCAAACACGAGGTGAAGCTCAAAGTGAAAAAGGAATCCTGGTAGTTGATAATAGCAAGTCCAGCCCGAATTGTTGACTGGAACATAAAACAAAGAGCACAGCAGTATCTGATATACTTCGATTAATGTCAAAGTAATGAACATGATTGAATATTTGCCTGCGATGATTAAATTTGTTTATAGATTTTCACACATGAATCCAAATAAATAATTTCAAATAGTAGCCGTATGCACAATAACAACCACGTTGTAATTTGGTTGCAAAACAATCAAGCTTAATGAACTGACAAGACAATAATTAAGTTACATGAACCTGGCAGTCGTACGAATTGACGCCATCATAACACAATTCAAATGGGCGGGAGGGTTTGGGTGAAATTTTATCTGATGATCCGGCATCATTGAAGAATTCGATGAAAAAGGATGCCGAACCCGATATGATTGCGAACACCCGACCCGATGGTTTAGCTGAAGCTTACCTAATCCTAATTAGGATCATGATTAAGGATAAGGTTGCTGTTGCTTGTATAAATGAATTTATCCTTAGGGATAAATTCCATTATCGAAAACACAAATGATGATGTAAACAAACATGTAAACACGAGTGAAAATAACGTACAGTACACATAAAAAGAAATCAAAACAAGATCAAGCACAAGGCTTACCTATAAAATGTTCCCTATGCAATAACATGATGGATCGGAAATGAATTATCGAAAGAATAAAATGATTACTTAAGATTTTAACATGTTTTAGAATTTAGTCTATACTCACGTTCACAATACCTGAGGAATCAAAATCAAAATCCGTAGAATTAATTAAAAGATGTTTATTTCAATGAGCCGCAAGTATTTTCAAATCACAAATATAAAAATATAAAGTTGTACAATTTAAGAGATTAGAATCATTATCGAAAACACAAATGATGATGTAAACAAACATGTAAACACGAGTGAAAATAACGTACAGTACACATAAAAAGAAATCAAAACAAGATCAAGCACAAGGCTTACCTATAAAATGTTCCCTATGCAATAACATGATGGATCGGAAATGAATTATCGAAAGAATAAAATGATTACTTAAGATTTTAACATGTTTTAGAATTTAGTCTAGCCCCCCCCCCCACTTTCAATTTGCTTCCGACGCCACTGCAAGTCAAATGTTGATAATAAGTAAAATAATCAAAGTATTGATTAGTATTAGAATAATTAGAAGAATAGTATTGATTATTTCAAATGCTTGTTCTAATTTTTTTGTGATTCAAATTCATTTTTCTGTTGGTCAAGTTTTGGTATTTCATTGTTTACAAAATTTTCTTCATCATTCTTTTTAATAGATGGAGTTGCAGATCCATCACGCACATAAATCTTCCACTCTCTTTTATCAATTTTTATATTGGGATTTTTAATGATGTTTAAATCAACATAAAAACAATTCCCTTTGCAGAATGTAGAAATTGGTTCTACATCAACTTCCATCACATAGTAATTAGTGTCCCCTGGAACCACTACCTCTATAAATTTTGGATCTGAGATGCAACGATCAGCATTACTAGCATTACAACTATCAAAACACTTTTTGATTCCTGCTCTGAGTGCATCAGTGTATTTATATTTGCAATTTAAACCAGTTTCATCTATTTTAAATCCAACAATTTCTCCATGCAAATAATTTTCAGAATCATTTTTTTCAAGAGCGCTGTCTGCTACTCCAAAGCAAATGGTTCCATTCACTCTATTATTAATACAACCACAAGCAAATTTTATGGTTTCTTTTAAAAATTTAACATGCACAAAATCTTGTGCTTTTTCAACACAAATGAAAAATGATTTAAATTCAAGACACCTGTTTGAAAGTGTTCCCCCACTTTCAGGCTGAGTGAATACAAATCCTTTGTAATATTTTAAATCATCTGGGCTTTCTTTAAATTTTCTTGGATTTTGATTATTATATTTTTCGTTTTTCACTGTATTTTCTATATTTTCACAATTTTTTTCATTAACATTTTTTGAGAGTGGTATTTTATTAAATTTATCAGTAGTATTTTGTATTGGTTTAAGCATTTCATTAAGTTCAAATTCTTTTGACATGGGTAATAATTTTTTTTCATTATTCTTTTTATTTTCAGTATTGAAATTACTTTCCAATAATGTATTACATTTTTTTTGTGAATTTACTTCCACATTTTGTTTCTGTTGGTCAAGTTTTGGTATTGTATTGTTTACAAAATTTTCTTCATCATTCTTTTTAATAGATGCAGTTGCAGGTCCATCACGCACATAAATCTTCCACTCTCTTTTATCACTTTTTATTTTGGGATTTTCAATGATGTTTAAATCAACATAAAAACAATTCCCTTTGCAGAATGTAGAAATTGGTTCTACATCAACTTCCATCACATAGTAATTAGTGTCCCCTGGAACCACTACCTCTATAAATTTTGGATCTGAGATGCAACGATCAGCATTACTAGCATTACAACTATCAAAACACTTTTTGATTCTTGCTCTGAGTGTATCAGTGTATTTATATTTGCAATTTAAACCAGTTTCATCTATTTTAAATCCAACAATTTCTCCATGCAAATAATTTTCAGAATCATTTTTTTTAAGAGCGCTGTCTGCTACTCCAAAGCAAATGGTTCCATTCACTCTATTATTAATACAACCACAAGCAAATTTTATGGTTTCTTTTAAAAAATTAACATGCACAAGATCTTGTGCTTTTTCAACACAATTGAAAAATGATTTAAATTCAAGACACCTGTTTGAAAGTGTTCCCCCACTTTCAGGCTGAGTGAATACAAATCCTTTGTAATATTTTAAATCATCTGGGCTTTCTTTAAATTTTCTTGGATTTTGATTATTATAATATTTTTCGTTTTTCACTGTATTTTCTATATTTTCACAATTTTTTTCATTAACATTTTTTGAGAGTGGTATTTTATTAAATTTATCAGTAGTATTTTGTATTGGTTTAAGCATTTCATTAAGTTCAAATTCTTTTGACATGGGTAATAATTTTTTTTCATTATTCTTTTTATTTTCAGTATTGAAATTACTTTCCAATAATGTATTACATTTTTTTTGTGAATTTACTTCCACATTTTGTTTCTGTTGGTCAAGTTTTGGTATTGTATTGTTTACAAAATTTTCTTCATCATTCTTTTTAATAGATGCAGTTGCAGGTCCATCACGCACATAAATCTTCCACTCTCTTTTATCAATTTTTATTTTGGGATTTTCAATGATGTTTAAATCAACATAAAAACAATTCCCTTTGCAGAATGTAGAAATTGGTTCTACATCAACTTCCATCACATAGTAATTAGTGTCCCCTGGAACCACTACCTCTATAAATTTTGGATCTGAGATGCAACGATCAGCATTACTAGCATTACAACTATCAAAACACTTTTTGATTCTTGCTCTGAGTGTATCAGTGTATTTATATTTGCAATTTAAACCAGTTTCATCTATTTTAAATCCAACAATTTCTCCATGCAAATAATTTTCAGAATCATTTTTTTTAAGAGCGCTGTCTGCTACTCCAAAGCAAATGGTTCCATTCACTCTATTATTAATACAACCACAAGCAAATTTTATGGTTTCTTTTAAAAAATTAACATGCACAAGATCTTGTGCTTTTTCAACACAATTGAAAAATGATTTAAATTCAAGACACCTGTTGGAAAGTGTTTCCCCACTTTCAGGCTGAGTGAATACAAATCCTTTGTAATATTGTAAATCATCTGGGCTTTCTTTAAATTTTCTTGGATTTTGATTATTATAATATTTTTCGTTTTTCACTGTATTTTCTATATTTTCACAATTTTTTTCATTAACATTTTTAGAGAGTGTTGCCATTCCGAGAGAATGCGACATCTGGCAGCTATCGATTATATTTTCGGATGACCTCGGCAGCTTTGGGCCAAACGTGGGGTAGGTCGATAGCTGCGAGTAGTCCATTTAAATACCCTAAATGCTTGAAAATTAGCCGAATTTAATAATAAGCCGGTTTTGAAAATAAGCCACCTATTTCTTGCAAATGATTTAAATTCAAGACACCTGTTGGAAAGTGTTCCCCCACTTTCAGGCTGAGTGAATACAAATCCTTTGTAATATTGTAAATCATCTGGGCTTTCTTTAAATTTTCTTGGATTTTGATTATTATAATATTTTTCGTTTTTCACTGTATTTTCTATATTTTCACAATTTTTTTCATTAACATTTTTAGAGAGTGTTGCCATTCCGAGAGAATGCGACATCTGGCAGCTATCGATTATATTTTCGGATGACCTCGGCAGCTTTGGGCCAAACGTGGGGTAGGTCGATAGCTGCGAGTAGTCCATTTAAATACCCTAAATGCTTGAAAATTAGCCGAATTTAATAATAAGCCGGTTTTGAAAATAAGCCACCTATTTCTTGCAAATGATTTAAATTCAAGACACCTGTTGGAAAGTGTTCCCCCACTTTCAGGCTGAGTGAATACAAATCCTTTGTAATATTGTAAATCATCTGGGCTTTCTTTAAATTTTCTTGGATTTTGATTATTATAATATTTTTCGTTTTTCACTGTATTTTCTATATTTTCACAATTTTTTTCAATAACATTTTTAGAGAGTGTTGCCATTCCGAGAGAATGCGACATCTGGCAGCTATCGATTATATTTTTGGATGACCTCGGCAGCTTTGGGCCAAACGTGGGGTAGGTCGATAGCTGCGAGTAGTCCATTTAAATACCCTAAATGCTTGAAAATTAGCCGAATTTAATAATAAGCCGGTTTTGAAAATAAGCCACCTATTTCTTGCAAATGATTTAAATTCAAGACACCTGTTGGAAAGTGTTCCCCCACTTTCAGGCTGAGTGAATACAAATCCTTTGTAATATTGTAAATCATCTGGGCTTTCTTTAAATTTTCTTGGATTTTGATTATTATAATATTTTTCGTTTTTCACTGTATTTTCTATATTTTCACAATTTTTTTCATTAACATTTTTAGAGAGTGTTGCCATTCCGAGAGAATGCGACATCTGGCAGCTATCGATTATATTTTCGGATGACCTCGGCAGCTTTGGGCCAAACGTGGGGTAGGTCGATAGCTGCGAGTAGTCCATTTAAATACCCTAAATGCTTGAAAATTAGCCGAATTTAATAATAAGCCGGTTTTGAAAATAAGCCACCTATTTCTTGCAAATGATTTAAATTCAAGACACCTGTTGGAAAGTGTTCCCCCACTTTCAGGCTGAGTGAATACAAATCCTTTGTAATATTGTAAATCATCTGGGCTTTCTTTAAATTTTCTTGGATTTTGATTATTATAATATTTTTCGTTTTTCACTGTATTTTCTATATTTTCACAATTTTTTTCATTAACATTTTTAGAGAGTGTTGCCATTCCGAGAGAATGCGACATCTGGCAGCTATCGATTATATTTTCGGATGACCTCGGCAGCTTTGGGCCAAACGTGGGGTAGGTCGATAGCTGCGAGTAGTCCATTTAAATACCCTAAATGCTTGAAAATTAGCCGAATTTAATAATAAGCCGGTTTTGAAAATAAGCCACCTATTTCTTGCAAATGATTTAAATTCAAGACACCTGTTGGAAAGTGTTCCCCCACTTTCAGGCTGAGTGAATACAAATCCTTTGTAATATTGTAAATCATCTGGGCTTTCTTTAAATTTTCTTGGATTTTGATTATTATAATATTTTTCGTTTTTCACTGTATTTTCTATATTTTCACAATTTTTTTCATTAACATTTTTAGAGAGTGTTGCCATTCCGAGAGAATGCGACATCTGGCAGCTATCGATTATATTTTCGGATGACCTCGGCAGCTTTGGGCCAAACGTGGGGTAGGTCGATAGCTGCGAGTAGTCCATTTAAATACCCTAAATGCTTGAAAATTAGCCGAATTTAATAATAAGCCGGTTTTGAAAATAAGCCACCTATTTCTTGCAAATGATTTAAATTCAAGACACCTGTTGGAAAGTGTTCCCCCACTTTCAGGCTGAGTGAATACAAATCCTTTGTAATATTGTAAATCATCTGGGCTTTCTTTAAATTTTCTTGGATTTTGATTATTATAATATTTTTCGTTTTTCACTGTATTTTCTATATTTTCACAATTTTTTTCATTAACATTTTTAGAGAGTGTTGCCATTCCGAGAGAATGCGACATCTGGCAGCTATCGATTATATTTTTGGATGACCTCGGCAGCTTTGGGCCAAACGTGGGGTAGGTCGATAGCTGCGAGTAGTCCATTTAAATACCCTAAATGCTTGAAAATTAGCCGAATTTAATAATAAGCCTTTTTTGAAAATAAGCCACCTATTTCTTGCAAATGATTTAAATTCAAGACACCTGTTGGAAAGTGTTCCCCCACTTTCAGGCTGAGTGAATACAAATCCTTTGTAATATTGTAAATCATCTGGGCTTTCTTTAAATTTTCTTGGATTTTGATTATTATAATATTTTTCGTTTTTCACTGTATTTTCTATATTTTCACAATTTTTTTCATTAACATTTTTAGAGAGTGTTGCCATTCCGAGAGAATGCGACATCTGGCAGCTATCGATTATATTTTCGGATGACCTCGGCAGCTTTGGGCCAAACGTGGGGTAGGTCGATAGCTGCGAGTAGTCCATTTAAATACCCTAAATGCTTGAAAATTAGTCGAATTTAATAATAAGCCGGTTTTGAAAATAAGCCACCTATTTCTTGCAAATGATTTAAATTCAAGACACCTGTTGGAAAGTGTTCCCCCACTTTCAGGCTGAGTGAATACAAATCCTTTGTAATATTGTAAATCATCTGGGCTTTCTTTAAATTTTCTTGGATTTTGATTATTATAATATTTTTCGTTTTTCACTGTATTTTCTATATTTTCACAATTTTTTTCATTAACATTTTTAGAGAGTGTTGCCATTCCGAGAGAATGCGACATCTGGCAGCTATCGATTATATTTTCGGATGACCTCGGCAGCTTTGGGCCAAACGTGGGGTAGGTCGATAGCTGCGAGTAGTCCATTTAAATACCCTAAATGCTTGAAAATTAGCCGAATTTAATAATAAGCCGGTTTTGAAAATAAGCCACCTATTTCTTGCAAATGATTTAAATTCAAGACACCTGTTGGAAAGTGTTCCCCCACTTTCAGGCTGAGTGAATACAAATCCTTTGTAATATTGTAAATCATCTGGGCTTTCTTTAAATTTTCTTGGATTTTGATTATTATAATATTTTTCGTTTTTCACTGTATTTTCTATATTTTCACATTTTTTTTTCATTAACATTTTTAGAGAGTGTTGCCATTCCGAGAGAATGCGACATCTGGCAGCTATCGATTATATTTTCGGATGACCTCGGCAGCTTTGGGCCAAACGTGGGGTAGGTCGATAGCTGCGAGTAGTCCATTTAAATACCCTAAATGCTTGAAAATTAGCCGAATTTAATAATAAGCCGGTTTTGAAAATAAGCCACCTATTTCTTGCAAATGATTTAAATTCAAGACACCTGTTGGAAAGTGTTCCCCCACTTTCAGGCTGAGTGAATACAAATCCTTTGTAATATTGTAAATCATCTGGGCTTTCTTTAAATTTTCTTGGATTTTGATTATTATAATATTTTTCGTTTTTCACTGTATTTTCTATATTTTCACAATTTTTTTCATTAACATTTTTAGAGAGTGTTGCCATTCCGAGAGAATGCGACATCTGGCAGCTATCGATTATATTTTCGGATGACCTCGGCAGCTTTGGGCCAAACGTGGGGTAGGTCGATAGCTGCGAGTAGTCCATTTAAATACCCTAAATGCTTGAAAATTAGCCGAATTTAATAATAAGCCGGTTTTGAAAATAAGCCACCTATTTCTTGCAAATGATTTAAATTCAAGACACCTGTTGGAAAGTGTTCCCCCACTTTCAGGCTGAGTGAATACAAATCCTTTGTAATATTGTAAATCATCTGGGCTTTCTTTAAATTTTCTTGGATTTTGATTATTATAATATTTTTCGTTTTTCACTGTATTTTCTATATTTTCACAATTTTTTTCATTAACATTTTTAGAGAGTGTTGCCATTCCGAGAGAATGCGACATCTGGCAGCTATCGATTATATTTTCGGATGACCTCGGCAGCTTTGGGCCAAACGTGGGGTAGGTCGATAGCTGCGAGTAGTCCATTTAAATACCCTAAATGCTTGAAAATTAGCCGAATTTAATAATAAGCCGGTTTTGAAAATAAGCCACCTATTTCTTGCAAATGATTTAAATTCAAGACACCTGTTGGAAAGTGTTCCCCCACTTTCAGGCTGAGTGAATACAAATCCTTTGTAATATTGTAAATCATCTGGGCTTTCTTTAAATTTTCTTGGATTTTGATTATTATAATATTTTTCGTTTTTCACTGTATTTTCTATATTTTCACAATTTTTTTCATTAACATTTTTAGAGAGTGTTGCCATTCCGAGAGAATGCGACATCTGGCAGCTATCGATTATATTTTCGGATGACCTCGGCAGCTTTGGGCCAAACGTGGGGTAGGTCGATAGCTGCGAGTAGTCCATTTAAATACCCTAAATGCTTGAAAATTAGCCGAATTTAATAATAAGCCGGTTTTGAAAATAAGCCACCTATTTCTTGCAAATGATTTAAATTCAAGACACCTGCTGGAAAGTGTTCCCCCACTTTCAGGCTGAGTGAATACAAATCCTTTGTAATATTGTAAATCATCTGGGCTTTCTTTAAATTTTCTTGGATTTTGATTATTATAATATTTTTCGTTTTTCACTGTATTTTCTATATTTTCACAATTTTTTTCATTAACATTTTTAGAGAGTGTTGCCATTCCGAGAGAATGCGACATCTGGCAGCTATCGATTATATTTTCGGATGACCTCGGCAGCTTTGGGCCAAACGTGGGGTAGGTCGATAGCTGCGAGTAGTCCATTTAAATACCCTAAATGCTTGAAAATTAGCCGAATTTAATAATAAGCCGGTTTTGAAAATAAGCCACCTATTTCTTGCAAATGATTTAAATTCAAGACACCTGTTGGAAAGTGTTCCCCCACTTTCAGGCTGAGTGAATACAAATCCTTTGTAATATTGTAAATCATCTGGGCTTTCTTTAAATTTTCTTGGATTTTGATTATTATAATATTTTTCGTTTTTCACTGTATTTTCTATATTTTCACAATTTTTTTCATTAACATTTTTAGAGAGTGTTGCCATTCCGAGAGAATGCGACATCTGGCAGCTATCGATTATATTTTCGGATGACCTCGGCAGCTTTGGGCCAAACGTGGGGTAGGTCGATAGCTGCGAGTAGTCCATTTAAATACCCTAAATGCTTGAAAATTAGCCGAATTTAATAATAAGCCGGTTTTGAAAATAAGCCACCTATTTCTTGCAAATGATTTAAATTCAAGACACCTGTTGGAAAGTGTTCCCCCACTTTCAGGCTGAGTGAATACAAATCCTTTGTAATATTGTAAATCATCTGGGCTTTCTTTAAATTTTCTTGGATTTTGATTATTATAATATTTTTCGTTTTTCACTGTATTTTCTATATTTTCACAATTTTTTTCATTAACATTTTTAGAGAGTGTTGCCATTCCGAGAGAATGCGACATCTGGCAGCTATCGATTATATTTTCGGATGACCTCGGCAGCTTTGGGCCAAACGTGGGGTAGGTCGATAGCTGCGAGTAGTCCATTTAAATACCCTAAATGCTTGAAAATTAGCCGAATTTAATAATAAGCCGGTTTTGAAAATAAGCCACCTATTTCTTGCAAATGATTTAAATTCAAGACACCTGTTGGAAAGTGTTCCCCCACTTTCAGGCTGAGTGAATACAAATCCTTTGTAATATTGTAAATCATCTGGGCTTTCTTTAAATTTTCTTGGATTTTGATTATTATAATATTTTTCGTTTTTCACTGTATTTTCTATATTTTCACAATTTTTTTCATTAACATTTTTAGAGAGTGTTGCCATTCCGAGAGAATGCGACATCTGGCAGCTATCGATTATATTTTCGGATGACCTCGGCAGCTTTGGGCCAAACGTGGGGTAGGTCGATAGCTGCGAGTAGTCCATTTAAATACCCTAAATGCTTGAAAATTAGCCGAATTTAATAATAAGCCGGTTTTGAAAATAAGCCACCTATTTCTTGCAAATGATTTAAATTCAAGACACCTGTTGGAAAGTGTTCCCCCACTTTCAGGCTGAGTGAATACAAATCCTTTGTAATATTGTAAATCATCTGGGCTTTCTTTAAATTTTCTTGGATTTTGATTATTATAATATTTTTCGTTTTTCACTGTATTTTCTATATTTTCACAATTTTTTTCATTAACATTTTTAGAGAGTGTTGCCATTCCGAGAGAATGCGACATCTGGCAGCTATCGATTATATTTTCGGATGACCTCGGCAGCTTTGGGCCAAACGTGGGGTAGGTCGATAGCTGCGAGTAGTCCATTTAAATACCCTAAATGCTTGAAAATTAGCCGAATTTAATAATAAGCCGGTTTTGAAAATAAGCCACCTATTTCTTGCACTGAAAATTACTCGAAAATAAGCCTGTTTTGAAAATAAGCCAGTCATGACAATGCCAGATTGGAAAGATTTTAGACTATCGTAAAGTTTCATGAGTAGCACGTACCTGTTTATATTATGCTGAAAAAAAACCCTCTGTTATTGTAAAATAATTCAATTTTCCTTCCTTTCATTGTTTTTCCCCCATCTCTCACTGTAGACCAATTTTTCATTCATTTTCCGATGAATGTTTGATTCTAGAACTTCTTTCCACACACGGGCACCCCTAACCGAAATTCTACGCATCAAATATAAAGGGTTATCGAGTAATGTATATACCGTTCAAAAACAAAACAGATGAATAAGTAGTGTATCAAATTTGCATAAGCCTTAGTAAATTTTAATTTTTTTTTGGTCAAAAATTGAAAAAATTGACATTTTAACAAATTATTTACAATAATTATTTTATAAATTTATATATTGAGTAAATTTGTTTAATCTATTTTCTTAAATCTTCTAATTAAAGGCAAATATAATCTAGATAATGTCAAGAATGATAACACCACAAAGAAGGATAACTCTAATTTTTTTTTTTTGGCAAATGCGCAATAGATGAAATATACATAAACGTCTGCTAAAAATTGCTTTGTTTAATCACTGCACAAAAGAAGCGATTAATAATATCAACGAGGATATCTGCTATTTAGAAAAACCAGTGAAAAAATACCAATTTTCAAAATTTATGTGCGACATATCTCGAAATGCAAAAGGTAAACAATAGTACACGGCATACTGCCTCAGAGACACTTTGCGAGGCAGGGTAGAACTCCGTCATATCATGTTCATGAGCGGGCATAGAAAAGAATTACTATCATAGTTATGCCAGAAAATGCACAGGTAACCAAAATATCGCAATCGGTAAAACATTTTCCAATCTGGCGTTAGCGAGCAATGGCGGTGCAGGGCCCAGCGGTGTTCCAGACGACCAGAGCACATACCTGCTTCAGCAATCAATGTTCAAAGAACAAAATACAAAATTATCATTCAAATCATTTATCAACAATTCTGTTTTTTACAACACTTCGATCAATGTTAATGTACATCCGGAGCTAAAGTAATCAACGTGTTCAAATCAACATGTCCTAAATAAAATCACTCCGCGTGTTAATAACATGTACTTGTTTGTTTCTTGTTGATTCTTGTTATTTACAATTAATTTAGCTTAAACATTATTTGTGTTTAAAATTGAATTATAAGCATTGACAGTATATTTTTTTTTTGCTCATCGAGAAATGAATCTAAAAACCGCATCGCAAACTTTTTAATCAAAGCCTTCGGCTTTCATAAAGTTTGCGATGCTGTTTTTAGATTCATTTCTCGATGAACAAAAAAAATTATACAGTCAATCCTATAATAAACATTGTGCAGAAACGTTTGTTTATATCGTGTATCGTCATAATGAAGTCGTACAAATGATCGGTCTATTTTAAAGTAGCCATCGGTATGCAAACTAATTACTGCATAACGGGACATAAAGTAAATAATTTTTTAATCAGATCATAATTATTGCTTCCTATACTCATATAAACTGTGAAGTCCGACAGGTCAGCGTATGCCTCTGACATCGGAAATTGTTAAACAAACATTGACCACGCGACGAGTCAACAGGTGGCTCGTTACGTAACGGCGATTTACATTGGCTTGAACTTGTTAGATGCAAAGACCAGCGGCCGGAGTGCATAAATATTCCAGTACATGAAATAAAATTGTGATTTAAAAACATTTTACCATTTTCATTTTACTCCTACAGGTGTTTACCTGGATATATCATTTTTAGAACCGTCAAATAGGTCACAATCGATCATTACAATTTAAATTGTTTTGATAATAAGCCGTGATTATGATCTCATCATTAACGGGAATTTTGCATTGATAATAAGCCGCGATTTAAAAGTAAGACGGTTTTGAAAGTAAGCCCCCACTTTCTTACCAAAAGTTAAAATGAGCCGCGGCTTATTTTCAAGGTTTTAGGGTATTGCATCATTCTTATTTTTAAAAAATCTAGTTCCAACTAGTAAATGTATTTAACATTCTATGATCTTCAACTTTTACTTAAAGTTAATCAGAAATATTTTAATAAAATTTGTAAGGTTTTTTTGTTTTTTTTTTGGCACAAAGGAGGGGGGGAGGCAGAAAAAAAACAGCTTGCCAATAGTATTCTTCATGTTCTTTAAAAACCCTAATCCGGGAGGGGAGGTAGTAAATCATTGACCTTTCAAAGTTACTAGTAGGGGAACACTATTTTCTAAATTTGTGTTGAACTCAAATCAATATTTGACAGTGTCTTTCAAAAAAAGGGGAGACAGTTCATTCAAATAATGTTAGAAATAAAGATAAAAGTAGGGGTTCGAGAGGCAGATCATTACAGTTCTGTTATAGATAAAGTCAGGGCGGGGCTAGCCACCCCGTACCTCGCCCGATGCTGCCACCCTGACACCATAATAAGCAAATAATTGAAGAGCCTGTCAAAATCACTCACCTCCGTTTGTTGCCATTCCGAGAGAATGCGACTTCTCGCAGCTATCGATCAGATTTTCGGATGACCTCGGCAGCTTTGGGCCAAACGTGGGGTAGGTCGATAGCTGCGAGTAGTCCAATTAAATATTGCATCATTCTTATTTTTAAAAAATCTAGTTCCAACTAGTAAATGTATTTAACATTCTATGATCTTCAACTTTTACTTAAAGTTAATCAGAAATATTTTAATAAAATTTGTAAGGTTAAGGGGTTTCCTAAGTGATTAAGTATACTGATTTTAGAACGCTAATATGAAAAGTACAGGTTTCCTCATTGGGGTCTAAGTTCAATAGAAAAGGATTTTGACTTAAACTTTTGATAATTATTTCTTAATATTAATGTAGTTTAGGATAAATTAGGGTACAAATATTGATTGAAAAAGATTTAAGGGGTTTCCTAAGTGAATAAGTATACTGAATTCATAACGTTTAAATCAAAATTATGGTTTTCCTCATGGGAGTCTAGGTTCAACAGGAAAGGATTTTTACTTAAACTAATAGTGATTATTTCTTAGTGTTAATGTTATTTAGGATAAATCAAGGTACATATATTGATTGAAAAAGATTAAGGGGGTTTCCTAAATAATCACTATACTGAATTCATAAGCTTTAAATTAAAATTATTGGTTTCCTCATGGGAATCTAAGTTCAATAGGAAAGGATTTTTACTTAAACTAATGGTGATTATTTCTTAATGTTAATGTTATTTAAGATAACTTAGGAAACAAATATTAATTGAAAAAGATTTAGGGGGTTTCCTAAGTGAATAAGTATAGTGATTTTTTAATGTTAAAATGAAAAGTATGGGTTTTCTCATGGGGGTCTAAGTTCTATAGGAGAGGATTTTTACTTAAACTAACGATGATTATTTCTTAGTGTTAATGTAATTTAGGATATATTAGGCTATGAATATTGATTGAAAAAGATTTTTGGGGTTTCCTTAGTGAAAAAGTATACTGATTTTAGAACGTTAAAATGAAAATTATGGGTTTCCTCAAAGGAATCCAAGTTCAATAGGAAAGGATTTTTTTCTTAAAATAATGGTAATTATTACCTAGTGTTAGTGTAATTTAGGATAAATTAGGGTAGAAATATTGATTGAAAAAGATTTAGGGGTTTCCTAAGTGAATAAGTAAACGGATTTTAGAATGTTAAAATGAAAATTATGGGTTTCCTCATTGGAGTCTACGTTCAATAAGAAACGATTTTTTCTTAAACTAATGGTAATTATTTCTTAGTATAAGTGTAATTTAGGATAAATTAGGGTACAAATATTGATTGAAAAAGATTTAGGGGGTTTCCTAAGTGAATAAGTATACTGATTTTATAATGATAAAATGAAAAGTATGGGTTTCCTCAAGGGGGTCCAAGTTCAATAGGAAAGGATTTTTACTTAAACTAATGGTAATTATTTCTTAGTATTAGTGTAATTTAGGATAAATTAGGGTACAAATATTGATTAAAAATTATTTAGGGGGTTTCCTAAGTGAAAAAGTATTCTGATTTTAGAACGTTAAAATGAAAATTATGGGTTACCTCATGGGAGTCTAAGTTCAATAGGAAAGGATTTTTTCTTAAAATAATGATAATTATTACATAGTATTTGTGTAATTTAGAATAAATTAGGGTACAAATATTGATTGAAAAAGATTTAGGGGGTTTCCTAAGTGAATAAGTAAACGGATTTTAGAATGTTTATAATAAATGAAAATTATGGGATTCCTCATGGGGGTCTAAGTTCAATAGGAAAGGATTTTTACTTAAACTATTGGTAATTATTACATAGTATTTGTGTTATTTAGAATAAATTAGGGTACAAATATTGATTGAGAAATAAAGGGTTTCCTAAGTGAATAAGTATACTGATTTTATAATGTTAAAATGAAAATTATGGGTTACCTCATGGGGGTCCAAGTTCAATAGGAGAGAATTTTTACTTAAACTATGGTAATTTTTTCTTTGTTTTAATAAGAGTTTGGATAAATTAGGGTAGAAATATTGATCGAAAATTATTTAGGGGATTTTCTAAGTGAATAAGTATACTGATTTCAGAACGTTAAAATGAAAATTATGGGTTTCTTCATGGGAGTCCAAGTTCTATAGGAAAGGATTTTTACTTAAACTATTGGTAATTATTACATAGTATTTGTGTAATTTAAAATAAATTAGGGTACAAATATTGATTGAGAAATAGGGGCTTTCCTAAGTGAGTAAGTATACTGATTTTATAATGTTAAAATGAAAACTATGGGTTTCCTCATGGGGGTCCAAGTTCAATAGGAAAGGATTTTTACTTAAACTATGGTAATTTTTTCTTTGTATTAATAAGAGTTTGGATAAATTAGGGTAGAAATCTATACTACTATATTAAAATAATAGACTCGAATTTTTGGGCTTTA
>CM035815.1:37849039-37875426 GCA_020458035.1 Magallana ariakensis | reverse complement strand
GGTACTGGTAGCAAAGGTTCTTGTAGAAAGTATGTCAAATGAACTAAACAACCCTTATAGGATTATTTGCAGAACTTCAATTCTAAATCTTTAGGGGTATAATAGAGTACATTGGCCGAAACTGCAAGTTGTGTTCAGTAGGGTTAAGCCAGATTCTAGTACAAAAGGTTGTTCCTTACGATCTTCCCACCGCTGAAACATGCACCAGGTGCATCGAATTCTGTCGAACTCATGCCAAGATGACCGATTTCACCTTAATATGATAAATTCAACTCTAAAACAAAAGTGGTATAATCGGGCACCTCAAGCCGAAACTGGAAGTTGTGTTGAGTAACTTAAGTAAGTTTCTAGTATAAACGGTTGTTCCTCAAGATCTTCCAATCTGAAACATGCACCAGTTGCACCGAATTGTGTCGAACTAATGCAAAGGAGACCCGATTTAATCCTTATACAATAATTTCAATTCTAAAAAATAAGGGATATAACAGCGCACCTCACTCTGAATCTTGAAGTTGTACTGATGAGGTTAAACCAGATTCTAGTATAAACGGTTGTTCCTCACGATCTCCCAAAGCTGAAATAGGCACCAGTTGCACCAATTTATGTTTAAAGTGTATGGAGTAGAGCGCATAATCGCTTATGTGGTTTACTCAACTGAAACTTATTGGATATACAAACGCACACGTAGCATAAACGTGGATTTGCAAACGTAATTAGAGTCTAATTCCTGTTGTACAAAAGTGCTTCCCACATTTTATGGAGCTGAAACAGGCAACATTGTTCCCATAATCTGTGGAAAGCTTGTAAAAAAGACCCAATAAACACTTACAGAAATAATTGAATATTCAAATATATCGGTTATTATACCTCAAATTTATAATAAAGTAGGACATGTACGGTTAAATTAGTTTTATTGTCGATGCAATGTCTGTTTGACATATTCTTGTGCAAAGAAATGCAACATTTTACGAAATGTAGTGTGTGAGTTGGATTGAATAAACCCATATAAGAACAGTTGTTTACCATTTTATAGGGGTTATAATAACGCAACTCTAGATTAAACTAGGACTTGTGCCGATTAACTGTGACAAATTTCTGACAAAAACAGAAAAACAGATGATTCTCACGATTTCACACGGTTAAAAAAGGTACTGGTAGGAAATGTTCTTGTAGAAAGTATGTCAAATGAACTAAACAACCCTTATAGGATTATTTGCAGAACTTCAATTCTAAATCTTTAGGGGGATAATAGAGTACATTTGGCCGAAACTGCAAGTTGTGTTCAGTAGGTTAAGCCAGATTCTAGTACAAAAGGTTGTTCCTTACGATCTTCCAACTCTGAAACATGCACCACTTGCACCGAATCTGTCGAACTCATGCCAAGATGACCGATTTCACCTTAATATGATAAAGTCAACTCTAAAACAAAAGTGGTATAATCGGGCACCTCAAGCGAAACTGGAAGTTGTGTTGAGTAACTTAAGTAAGTTTCTAGTACAACGGTTGTTCCTCAAGATCTTCCAATTCTGAAACATGCACCAGTTGCACCGAATTGAGTCGAACTAATGCGAAGGAGACCGATTTAACCTTATACAATAATTTCAATTCTAAAACATAAGGGATATAACAGCGCACCTCACTCTGAAACTTGAAGCTGTACTGATGAGGTTAAACCAGATTCTAGTATAAACGGTTGTTCTCACGATCTCCCAAGCTGAAATAGGCACCAGTTGCACCAATTTATGTTTAAAGTGTATGGAGCAGAGCGCATAATCGCTTATCTGATTTACTCAACTGAAACTTATTGGATATACAAACGCACACGTAGTATAAACGTGGATTTGCAAACGTAATTTTAGTCTAATTTCTGTTGTATAAAAGTGCTTCCCACAATTTTATGGAGCTGAAACAGGCAACAATGTTCCATAATCTGTGGAAAGCTTGTAAAAAAAGACCCAATAAACACTTACAGAAATAATTGAATATTCAAATATAGCGGTTATAATACCTCAAATTTATAATAAAGTAGGACGTGTTCGGTTAAATTAGTTTAATTGTCGATGCAAAGTCTGTTTGACATATTCTTGTGCAAAGAAATGCAGATTTTTACGAATATGTTAGTGTGTGAGTTGGATTGAATAAACCCATATAGAACAGTTGTTTACCATTTATAGGTGTTATAATAACGCAACTCTAGATTAAACTAGGACTTGTGCTGATTAACTGTGACTAATTTCTGAAAAAACAGAAAACAGATGATTCTCACGATTTCTCACGGTTAAAAATGGTACTGGTAGCAAAGGTTCTTGTAGAAAGTATGTCAAATGAACTAAACAACCCTTATAGGATTATTTGCAGAACTTCAATTCTAAATCTTTAGGGGTATAATAGAGTACATTTGGCCGAAACTGCAAGTTGTGTTCAGTAGGTTAAGCCAGATTCTAGTACAAAAGGTTGTTCCTTACGATCTTCCAACGCTGAAACATGCACCAGGTGCATCGAATTCTGTCGAATTCATGCCAAGATGACCGATTTCACCTTAATATGATAAATTCAACTCTAAAACAAAAGTGGTATAATCGGGCACCTCAAGCCGAAACTGGAAGTTGTGTTGAGAAACTTAAGTAAGTTTCTAGTACAAACGGTTGTTCCTCAAGATCTTCCAATTCTGAAACATGCACCAGTTGCGCCGAATTGTGTCGAACTAATGCGAAGGAGACCGATTTAACCCTTATACAATAATTTCAATTCTAAAACCTAAGGGATATAACAGCGCACCTCACTCTGAAACTTGAAGCTGTACTGATGAGGTTAAACCAGATTCTAGTATAAACGGTTGTTCCTCACGATCTCCCAAAGCTGAAATAGGCACCAGTTGCACCAATTTATGTTTAAAGTGTATGGAGCAGAGCGCATAATCGCTTATCTGATTTACTCAACTGAAACTTATTGGATATACAAACGCACACGTAGTATAAACGTGGATTTGCAAACGTAATTAGAGTCTAATTCCTGTTGTACAAAAGTGCTTCCCACAATTTTATGGAGCTGAAACAGGCAACATTGTTCCCATAATCTGTGGAAAGCTTGTAAAAAAGACCCAATAAACACTTACAGAAATAATTGAATATTCAAATATAGCGGTTATAATACCTCAAATTTATAATAAAGTAGGACGTGTACGGTTAAATTAGTTTAATTGTCGATGCAAATGTCTGTTTGACATATTCTTGTGCAAAGAAATGCAGCATTTTTACGAATATGTTAGTGTGTGAGTTGGATTGAATAAACCCATATAAGAACAGTTGTTTACCATTTTATAGGTGTTATAATAACGCAACTCTAGATTAAACTAGGACTTGTGCTGATTAACTGTGACTAATTTCTGACAAAAACAGAAAAACAGATGATTCTCACGATTTCTCACGGTTAAAAATGGTACTGGTAGCAAAGGTTCTTGTAGAAAGTATGTCAAATGAACTAAACAACCCTTATAGGATTATTTGCAGAACTTCAATTCTAAATCTTTAGGGGTATAATAGAGTACATTTGGCCGAAACTGCAAGTTGTGTTCAGTAGGTTAAGCCAGATTCTAGTACAAAAGGTTGTTCCTTACGATCTTCCAACGCTGAAACATGCACCAGGTGCATCGAATTCTGTCGAACTCATGCCAAGATGACCGATTTCACCTTAATATGATAAATTCAACTCTAAAACAAAAGTGGTATAATCGGGCACCTCAAGCCGAAACTGGAAGTTGTGTTGAGTAACTTAAGTAAGTTTCTAGTACAAACGGTTGTTCCTCAAGATCTTCCAATTCTGAAACATGCACCAGTTGCACCGAATTGTGTCGAACTAATGCGAAGGAGACCGATTTAACCCTTATACAATAATTTCAATTCTAAAACATAAGGGATATAACAGCGCACCTCACTCTGAAACTTGAAGCTGTACTGATGAGGTTAAACCAGATTCTAGTATAAACGGTTGTTCCTCACGATCTCCCAAAGCTGAAATAGGCACCAGTTGCACCAATTTATGTTTAAAGTGTATGGAGCAGAGCGCATAATCGCTTATCTGATTTACTCAACTGAAACTTATTGGATATACAAACGCACACGTAGTATAAACGTGGATTTGCAAACGTAATTAGAGTCTAATTCCTGTTGTACAAAAGTGCTTCCCACAATTTTATGGAGCTGAAACAGGCAACATTGTTCCCATAATCTGTGGAAAGCTTGTAAAAAAGACCCAATAAACACTTACAGAAATAATTGAATATTCAAATATAGCGGTTATAATACCTCAAATTTATAATAAAGTAGGACGTGTACGGTTAAATTAGTTTTATTGTCGATGCAAATGTCTGTTTGACATATTCTTGTGCAAAGAAATGCAGCATTTTTACGAATATGTTAGTGTGTGAGTTGGATTGAATAAACCCATATAAGAACAGTTGTTTACCATTTTATAGGTGTTATAATAACGCAACTCTAGATTAAACTAGGACTTGTGCTGATTAACTGTCACTAATTCTGACAAAAACAGAAAAACAGATGATTCTCACGATTTCTCACGGTTAAAAAAGGCACTGGCAGGAAAGGTTCTTGTAGAAAGTATGTCAAATGAACTAAACAACCCTTATAGGATTATTTGCAGAACTTCAATTCTAAATCTTTAGGGGTATAATAGAGTACATTTGGCCGAAACTGCAAGTTGTGTTCAGTAGGTTAAGCCAGATTCTAGTACAAAAGGTTGTTCCTTACGATCTTCCAACGCTGAAACATGCACCACTTGCACCGAATTCTGTCGAACTCATGCCAAGATGACCGATTTCACCTTAATATGATAAAGTCAACTCTAAAACAAAAGTGGTATAATCGGGCACCTCAAGCCGAAACTGGAAGTTGTGTTGAGTAACTTAAGTAAGTTTCTAGTACAAACGGTTGTTCCTCAAGATCTTCCAATTCTGAAACATGCACCAGTTGCACCGAATTGTGTCGAACTAATGCGAAGGAGACCGATTTAACCCTTATACAATAATTTCAATTCTAAAACATAAGGGATATAACAGCGCACCTCACTCTGAAACTTGAAGCTGTACTGATGAGGTTAAACCAGATTCTAGTATAAACGGTTGTTCCTCACGATCTCCCAAAGCTGAAATAGGCACCAGTTGCACCAATTTATGTTTAAAGTGTATGGAGCAGAGCGCATAATCGCTTATCTGATTTACTCAACTGAAACTTATTGGATATACAAACGCACACGTAGTATAAACGTGGATTTGCAAACGTAATTAGAGTCTAATTTCTGTTGTACAAAAGTGCTTCCCACAATTTTATGGAGCTGAAACAGGCAACATTGTTCCCATAATCTGTGGAAAGCTTGTAAAAAAGACCCAATAAACACTTACAGAAATAATTGAATATTCAAATATAGCGGTTATAATACCTCAAATTTATAATAAAGTAGGACGTGTACGGTTAAATTAGTTTTATTGTCGATGCAAATGTCTGTTTGACATATTCTTGTGCAAAGAAATGCAGCATTTTTACGAATATGTTAGTGTGTGAGTTGGATTGAATAAACCCATATAAGAACAGTTGTTTACCATTTTATAGGTGTTATAATAACGCAACTCTAGATTAAACTAGGACTTGTGCTGATTAACTGTGACTAATTTCTGACAAAAACAGAAAAACAGATGATTCTCACGATTTCTCACGGTTAAAAAAGGCACTGGCAGCAAAGGTTCTTGTAGAAAGTATGTCAAATGAACTAAACAACCCTTATAGGATTATTTGCAGAACTTCAATTCTAAATCTTTAGGGGTATAATAGAGTACATTTGGCCGAAACTGCAAGTTGTGTTCAGTAGGTTAAGCCAGATTCTAGTACAAAAGGTTGTTCCTTACGATCTTCCAACGCTGAAACATGCACCAGGTGCACCGAATTCTGTCGAACTCATGCCAAGATGACCGATTTCACCTTAATATGATAAATTCAACTCTAAAACAAAAGTGGTATAATCGGGCACCTCAAGCCGAAACTGGAAGTTGTGTTGAGTAACTTAAGTAAGTTTCTAGTACAAACGGTTGTTCCTCAAGATCTTCCAATTCTGAAACATGCACCAGTTGCACCGAATTGTGTCGAACTAATGCGAAGGAGACCGATTTAACCCTTATACAATAATTTCAATTCTAAAACATAAGGGATATAACAGCGCACCTCACTCTGAAACTTGAAGCTGTACTGATGAGGTTAAACCAGATTCTAGTATAAACGGTTGTTCCTCACGATCTCCCAAAGCTGAAATAGGCACCAGTTGCACCAATTTATGTTTAAAGTGTATGGAGCAGAGCGCATAATCGCTTATCTGATTTACTCAACTGAAACTTATTGGATATACAAACGCACACGTAGTATAAACGTGGATTTGCAAACGTAATTAGAGTCTAATTCCTGTTGTACAAAAGTGCTTCCCACAATTTTATGGAGCTGAAACAGGCAACATTGTTCCCATAATCTGTGGAAAGCTTGTAAAAAAGACCCAATAAACACTTACAGAAATAATTGAATATTCAAATATAGCGGTTATAATACCTCAAATTTATAATAAAGTAGGACGTGTACGGTTAAATTAGTTTTATTGTCGATGCAAATGTCTGTTTGACATATTCTTGTGCAAAGAAATGCAGCATTTTTACGAATATGTTAGTGTGTGAGTTGGATTGAATAAACCCATATAAGAACAGTTGTTTACCATTTTATAGGTGTTATAATAACGCAACTCTAGATTAAACTAGGACTTGTGCTGATTAACTGTCACTAATTTCTGACAAAAACAGAAAAACAGATGATTCTCACGATTTCTCACGGTTAAAAAAGGCACTGGCAGCAAAGGTTCTTGTAGAAAGTATGTCAAATGAACTAAACAACCCTTATAGGATTATTTGCAGAACTTCAATTCTAAATCTTTAGGGGTATAATAGAGTACATTTGGCCGAAACTGCAAGTTGTGTTCAGTAGGTTAAGCCAGATTCTAGTACAAAAGGTTGTTCCTTACGATCTTCCAACGCTGAAACATGCACCAGGTGCACCGAATTCTGTCGAACTCATGCCAAGATGACCGATTTCACCTTAATATGATAAATTCAACTCTAAAACAAAAGTGGTATAATCGGGCACCTCAAGCCGAAACTGGAAGTTGTGTTGAGTAACTTAAGTAAGTTTCTAGTACAAACGGTTGTTCCTCAAGATCTTCCAATTCTGAAACATGCACCAGTTGCACCGAATTGTGTCGAACTAATGCGAAGGAGACCGATTTAACCCTTATACAATAATTTCAATTCTAAAACATAAGGGATATAACAGCGCACCTCACTCTGAAACTTGAAGCTGTACTGATGAGGTTAAACCAGATTCTAGTATAAACGGTTGTTCCTCACGATCTCCCAAAGCTGAAATAGGCACCAGTTGCACCAATTTATGTTTAAAGTGTATGGAGCAGAGCGCATAATCGCTTATCTGATTTACTCAACTGAAACTTATTGGATATACAAACGCACACGTAGTATAAACGTGGATTTGCAAACGTAATTAGAGTCTAATTCCTGTTGTACAAAAGTGCTTCCCACAATTTTATGGAGCTGAAACAGGCAACATTGTTCCCATAATCTGTGGAAAGCTTGTAAAAAAGACCCAATAAACACTTACAGAAATAATTGAATATTCAAATATAGCGGTTATAATACCTCAAATTTATAATAAAGTAGGACGTGTACGGTTAAATTAGTTTTATTGTCGATGCAAATGTCTGTTTGACATATTCTTGTGCAAAGAAATGCAGCATTTTTACGAATATGTTAGTGTGTGAGTTGGATTGAATAAACCCATATAAGAACAGTTGTTTACCATTTTATAGGTGTTATAATAACGCAACTCTAGATTAAACTAGGACTTGTGCTGATTAACTGTCACTAATTTCTGACAAAAACAGAAAAACAGATGATTCTCACGATTTCTCACGGTTAAAAAAGGCACTGGCAGCAAAGGTTCTTGTAGAAAGTATGTCAAATGAACTAAACAACCCTTATAGGATTATTTGCAGAACTTCAATTCTAAATCTTTAGGGGTATAATAGAGTACATTTGGCCGAAACTGCAAGTTGTGTTCAGTAGGTTAAGCCAGATTCTAGTACAAAAGGTTGTTCCTTACGATCTTCCAACGCTGAAACATGCACCAGGTGCACCGAATTCTGTCGAACTCATGCCAAGATGACCGATTTCACCTTAATATGATAAATTCAACTCTAAAACAAAAGTGGTATAATCGGGCACCTCAAGCCGAAACTGGAAGTTGTGTTGAGTAACTTAAGTAAGTTTCTAGTACAAACGGTTGTTCCTCAAGATCTTCCAATTCTGAAACATGCACCAGTTGCACCGAATTGTGTCGAACTAATGCGAAGGAGACCGATTTAACCCTTATACAATAATTTCAATTCTAAAACATAAGGGATATAACAGCGCACCTCACTCTGAAACTTGAAGCTGTACTGATGAGGTTAAACCAGATTCTAGTATAAACGGTTGTTCCTCACGATCTCCCAAAGCTGAAATAGGCACCAGTTGCACCAATTTATGTTTAAAGTGTATGGAGCAGAGCGCATAATCGCTTATCTGATTTACTCAACTGAAACTTATTGGATATACAAACGCACACGTAGTATAAACGTGGATTTGCAAACGTAATTAGAGTCTAATTCCTGTTGTACAAAAGTGCTTCCCACAATTTTATGGAGCTGAAACAGGCAACATTGTTCCCATAATCTGTGGAAAGCTTGTAAAAAAGACCCAATAAACACTTACAGAAATAATTGAATATTCAAATATAGCGGTTATAATACCTCAAATTTATAATAAAGTAGGACGTGTACGGTTAAATTAGTTTTATTGTCGATGCAAATGTCTGTTTGACATATTCTTGTGCAAAGAAATGCAGCATTTTTACGAATATGTTAGTGTGTGAGTTGGATTGAATAAACCCATATAAGAACAGTTGTTTACCATTTTATAGGTGTTATAATAACGCAACTCTAGATTAAACTAGGACTTGTGCTGATTAACTGTCACTAATTTCTGACAAAAACAGAAAAACAGATGATTCTCACGATTTCTCACGGTTAAAAAAGGCACTGGCAGCAAAGGTTCTTGTAGAAAGTATGTCAAATGAACTAAACAACCCTTATAGGATTATTTGCAGAACTTCAATTCTAAATCTTTAGGGGTATAATAGAGTACATTTGGCCGAAACTGCAAGTTGTGTTCAGTAGGTTAAGCCAGATTCTAGTACAAAAGGTTGTTCCTTACGATCTTCCAACGCTGAAACATGCACCAGGTGCACCGAATTCTGTCGAACTCATGCCAAGATGACCGATTTCACCTTAATATGATAAATTCAACTCTAAAACAAAAGTGGTATAATCGGGCACCTCAAGCCGAAACTGGAAGTTGTGTTGAGTAACTTAAGTAAGTTTCTAGTACAAACGGTTGTTCCTCAAGATCTTCCAATTCTGAAACATGCACCAGTTGCACCGAATTGTGTCGAACTAATGCGAAGGAGACCGATTTAACCCTTATACAATAATTTCAATTCTAAAACATAAGGGATATAACAGCGCACCTCACTCTGAAACTTGAAGCTGTACTGATGAGGTTAAACCAGATTCTAGTATAAACGGTTGTTCCTCACGATCTCCCAAAGCTGAAATAGGCACCAGTTGCACCAATTTATGTTTAAAGTGTATGGAGCAGAGCGCATAATCGCTTATCTGATTTACTCAACTGAAACTTATTGGATATACAAACGCACACGTAGTATAAACGTGGATTTGCAAACGTAATTAGAGTCTAATTCCTGTTGTACAAAAGTGCTTCCCACAATTTTATGGAGCTGAAACAGGCAACATTGTTCCCATAATCTGTGGAAAGCTTGTAAAAAAGACCCAATAAACACTTACAGAAATAATTGAATATTCAAATATAGCGGTTATAATACCTCAAATTTATAATAAAGTAGGACGTGTACGGTTAAATTAGTTTTATTGTCGATGCAAATGTCTGTTTGACATATTCTTGTGCAAAGAAATGCAGCATTTTTACGAATATGTTAGTGTGTGAGTTGGATTGAATAAACCCATATAAGAACAGTTGTTTACCATTTTATAGGTGTTATAATAACGCAACTCTAGATTAAACTAGGACTTGTGCTGATTAACTGTCACTAATTTCTGACAAAAACAGAAAAACAGATGATTCTCACGATTTCTCACGGTTAAAAAAGGCACTGGCAGCAAAGGTTCTTGTAGAAAGTATGTCAAATGAACTAAACAACCCTTATAGGATTATTTGCAGAACTTCAATTCTAAATCTTTAGGGGTATAATAGAGTACATTTGGCCGAAACTGCAAGTTGTGTTCAGTAGGTTAAGCCAGATTCTAGTACAAAAGGTTGTTCCTTACGATCTTCCAACGCTGAAACATGCACCAGGTGCACCGAATTCTGTCGAACTCATGCCAAGATGACCGATTTCACCTTAATATGATAAATTCAACTCTAAAACAAAAGTGGTATAATCGGGCACCTCAAGCCGAAACTGGAAGTTGTGTTGAGTAACTTAAGTAAGTTTCTAGTACAAACGGTTGTTCCTCAAGATCTTCCAATTCTGAAACATGCACCAGTTGCACCGAATTGTGTCGAACTAATGCGAAGGAGACCGATTTAACCCTTATACAATAATTTCAATTCTAAAACATAAGGGATATAACAGCGCACCTCACTCTGAAACTTGAAGCTGTACTGATGAGGTTAAACCAGATTCTAGTATAAACGGTTGTTCCTCACGATCTCCCAAAGCTGAAATAGGCACCAGTTGCACCAATTTATGTTTAAAGTGTATGGAGCAGAGCGCATAATCGCTTATCTGATTTACTCAACTGAAACTTATTGGATATACAAACGCACACGTAGTATAAACGTGGATTTGCAAACGTAATTAGAGTCTAATTCCTGTTGTACAAAAGTGCTTCCCACAATTTTATGGAGCTGAAACAGGCAACATTGTTCCCATAATCTGTGGAAAGCTTGTAAAAAAGACCCAATAAACACTTACAGAAATAATTGAATATTCAAATATAGCGGTTATAATACCTCAAATTTATAATAAAGTAGGACGTGTACGGTTAAATTAGTTTTATTGTCGATGCAAATGTCTGTTTGACATATTCTTGTGCAAAGAAATGCAGCATTTTTACGAATATGTTAGTGTGTGAGTTGGATTGAATAAACCCATATAAGAACAGTTGTTTACCATTTTATAGGTGTTATAATAACGCAACTCTAGATTAAACTAGGACTTGTGCTGATTAACTGTCACTAATTTCTGACAAAAACAGAAAAACAGATGATTCTCACGATTTCTCACGGTTAAAAAAGGCACTGGCAGCAAAGGTTCTTGTAGAAAGTATGTCAAATGAACTAAACAACCCTTATAGGATTATTTGCAGAACTTCAATTCTAAATCTTTAGGGGTATAATAGAGTACATTTGGCCGAAACTGCAAGTTGTGTTCAGTAGGTTAAGCCAGATTCTAGTACAAAAGGTTGTTCCTTACGATCTTCCAACGCTGAAACATGCACCAGGTGCACCGAATTCTGTCGAACTCATGCCAAGATGACCGATTTCACCTTAATATGATAAATTCAACTCTAAAACAAAAGTGGTATAATCGGGCACCTCAAGCCGAAACTGGAAGTTGTGTTGAGTAACTTAAGTAAGTTTCTAGTACAAACGGTTGTTCCTCAAGATCTTCCAATTCTGAAACATGCACCAGTTGCACCGAATTGTGTCGAACTAATGCGAAGGAGACCGATTTAACCCTTATACAATAATTTCAATTCTAAAACATAAGGGATATAACAGCGCACCTCACTCTGAAACTTGAAGCTGTACTGATGAGGTTAAACCAGATTCTAGTATAAACGGTTGTTCCTCACGATCTCCCAAAGCTGAAATAGGCACCAGTTGCACCAATTTATGTTTAAAGTGTATGGAGCAGAGCGCATAATCGCTTATCTGATTTACTCAACTGAAACTTATTGGATATACAAACGCACACGTAGTATAAACGTGGATTTGCAAACGTAATTAGAGTCTAATTCCTGTTGTACAAAAGTGCTTCCCACAATTTTATGGAGCTGAAACAGGCAACATTGTTCCCATAATCTGTGGAAAGCTTGTAAAAAAGACCCAATAAACACTTACAGAAATAATTGAATATTCAAATATAGCGGTTATAATACCTCAAATTTATAATAAAGTAGGACGTGTACGGTTAAATTAGTTTTATTGTCGATGCAAATGTCTGTTTGACATATTCTTGTGCAAAGAAATGCAGCATTTTTACGAATATGTTAGTGTGTGAGTTGGATTGAATAAACCCATATAAGAACAGTTGTTTACCATTTTATAGGTGTTATAATAACGCAACTCTAGATTAAACTAGGACTTGTGCTGATTAACTGTCACTAATTTCTGACAAAAACAGAAAAACAGATGATTCTCACGATTTCTCACGGTTAAAAAAGGCACTGGCAGCAAAGGTTCTTGTAGAAAGTATGTCAAATGAACTAAACAACCCTTATAGGATTATTTGCAGAACTTCAATTCTAAATCTTTAGGGGTATAATAGAGTACATTTGGCCGAAACTGCAAGTTGTGTTCAGTAGGTTAAGCCAGATTCTAGTACAAAAGGTTGTTCCTTACGATCTTCCAACGCTGAAACATGCACCAGGTGCACCGAATTCTGTCGAACTCATGCCAAGATGACCGATTTCACCTTAATATGATAAATTCAACTCTAAAACAAAAGTGGTATAATCGGGCACCTCAAGCCGAAACTGGAAGTTGTGTTGAGTAACTTAAGTAAGTTTCTAGTACAAACGGTTGTTCCTCAAGATCTTCCAATTCTGAAACATGCACCAGTTGCACCGAATTGTGTCGAACTAATGCGAAGGAGACCGATTTAACCCTTATACAATAATTTCAATTCTAAAACATAAGGGATATAACAGCGCACCTCACTCTGAAACTTGAAGCTGTACTGATGAGGTTAAACCAGATTCTAGTATAAACGGTTGTTCCTCACGATCTCCCAAAGCTGAAATAGGCACCAGTTGCACCAATTTATGTTTAAAGTGTATGGAGCAGAGCGCATAATCGCTTATCTGATTTACTCAACTGAAACTTATTGGATATACAAACGCACACGTAGTATAAACGTGGATTTGCAAACGTAATTAGAGTCTAATTCCTGTTGTACAAAAGTGCTTCCCACAATTTTATGGAGCTGAAACAGGCAACATTGTTCCCATAATCTGTGGAAAGCTTGTAAAAAAGACCCAATAAACACTTACAGAAATAATTGAATATTCAAATATAGCGGTTATAATACCTCAAATTTATAATAAAGTAGGACGTGTACGGTTAAATTAGTTTTATTGTCGATGCAAATGTCTGTTTGACATATTCTTGTGCAAAGAAATGCAGCATTTTTACGAATATGTTAGTGTGTGAGTTGGATTGAATAAACCCATATAAGAACAGTTGTTTACCATTTTATAGGTGTTATAATAACGCAACTCTAGATTAAACTAGGACTTGTGCTGATTAACTGTCACTAATTTCTGACAAAAACAGAAAAACAGATGATTCTCACGATTTCTCACGGTTAAAAAAGGCACTGGCAGCAAAGGTTCTTGTAGAAAGTATGTCAAATGAACTAAACAACCCTTATAGGATTATTTGCAGAACTTCAATTCTAAATCTTTAGGGGTATAATAGAGTACATTTGGCCGAAACTGCAAGTTGTGTTCAGTAGGTTAAGCCAGATTCTAGTACAAAAGGTTGTTCCTTACGATCTTCCAACGCTGAAACATGCACCAGGTGCACCGAATTCTGTCGAACTCATGCCAAGATGACCGATTTCACCTTAATATGATAAATTCAACTCTAAAACAAAAGTGGTATAATCGGGCACCTCAAGCCGAAACTGGAAGTTGTGTTGAGTAACTTAAGTAAGTTTCTAGTACAAACGGTTGTTCCTCAAGATCTTCCAATTCTGAAACATGCACCAGTTGCACCGAATTGTGTCGAACTAATGCGAAGGAGACCGATTTAACCCTTATACAATAATTTCAATTCTAAAACATAAGGGATATAACAGCGCACCTCACTCTGAAACTTGAAGCTGTACTGATGAGGTTAAACCAGATTCTAGTATAAACGGTTGTTCCTCACGATCTCCCAAAGCTGAAATAGGCACCAGTTGCACCAATTTATGTTTAAAGTGTATGGAGCAGAGCGCATAATCGCTTATCTGATTTACTCAACTGAAACTTATTGGATATACAAACGCACACGTAGTATAAACGTGGATTTGCAAACGTAATTAGAGTCTAATTCCTGTTGTACAAAAGTGCTTCCCACAATTTTATGGAGCTGAAACAGGCAACATTGTTCCCATAATCTGTGGAAAGCTTGTAAAAAAGACCCAATAAACACTTACAGAAATAATTGAATATTCAAATATAGCGGTTATAATACCTCAAATTTATAATAAAGTAGGACGTGTACGGTTAAATTAGTTTTATTGTCGATGCAAATGTCTGTTTGACATATTCTTGTGCAAAGAAATGCAGCATTTTTACGAATATGTTAGTGTGTGAGTTGGATTGAATAAACCCATATAAGAACAGTTGTTTACCATTTTATAGGTGTTATAATAACGCAACTCTAGATTAAACTAGGACTTGTGCTGATTAACTGTCACTAATTTCTGACAAAAACAGAAAAACAGATGATTCTCACGATTTCTCACGGTTAAAAAAGGCACTGGCAGCAAAGGTTCTTGTAGAAAGTATGTCAAATGAACTAAACAACCCTTATAGGATTATTTGCAGAACTTCAATTCTAAATCTTTAGGGGTATAATAGAGTACATTTGGCCGAAACTGCAAGTTGTGTTCAGTAGGTTAAGCCAGATTCTAGTACAAAAGGTTGTTCCTTACGATCTTCCAACGCTGAAACATGCACCAGGTGCACCGAATTCTGTCGAACTCATGCCAAGATGACCGATTTCACCTTAATATGATAAATTCAACTCTAAAACAAAAGTGGTATAATCGGGCACCTCAAGCCGAAACTGGAAGTTGTGTTGAGTAACTTAAGTAAGTTTCTAGTACAAACGGTTGTTCCTCAAGATCTTCCAATTCTGAAACATGCACCAGTTGCACCGAATTGTGTCGAACTAATGCGAAGGAGACCGATTTAACCCTTATACAATAATTTCAATTCTAAAACATAAGGGATATAACAGCGCACCTCACTCTGAAACTTGAAGCTGTACTGATGAGGTTAAACCAGATTCTAGTATAAACGGTTGTTCCTCACGATCTCCCAAAGCTGAAATAGGCACCAGTTGCACCAATTTATGTTTAAAGTGTATGGAGCAGAGCGCATAATCGCTTATCTGATTTACTCAACTGAAACTTATTGGATATACAAACGCACACGTAGTATAAACGTGGATTTGCAAACGTAATTAGAGTCTAATTCCTGTTGTACAAAAGTGCTTCCCACAATTTTATGGAGCTGAAACAGGCAACATTGTTCCCATAATCTGTGGAAAGCTTGTAAAAAAGACCCAATAAACACTTACAGAAATAATTGAATATTCAAATATAGCGGTTATAATACCTCAAATTTATAATAAAGTAGGACGTGTACGGTTAAATTAGTTTTATTGTCGATGCAAATGTCTGTTTGACATATTCTTGTGCAAAGAAATGCAGCATTTTTACGAATATGTTAGTGTGTGAGTTGGATTGAATAAACCCATATAAGAACAGTTGTTTACCATTTTATAGGTGTTATAATAACGCAACTCTAGATTAAACTAGGACTTGTGCTGATTAACTGTCACTAATTTCTGACAAAAACAGAAAAACAGATGATTCTCACGATTTCTCACGGTTAAAAAAGGCACTGGCAGCAAAGGTTCTTGTAGAAAGTATGTCAAATGAACTAAACAACCCTTATAGGATTATTTGCAGAACTTCAATTCTAAATCTTTAGGGGTATAATAGAGTACATTTGGCCGAAACTGCAAGTTGTGTTCAGTAGGTTAAGCCAGATTCTAGTACAAAAGGTTGTTCCTTACGATCTTCCAACGCTGAAACATGCACCACTTGCACCGAATTCTGTCGAACTCATGCCAAGATGACCGATTTCACCTTAATATGATAAATTCAACTCTAAAACAAAAGTGGTATAATCGGGCACCTCAAGCCGAAACTGGAAGTTGTGTTGAGTAACTTAAGTAAGTTTCTAGTACAAACGGTTGTTCCTCAAGATCTTCCAATTCTGAAACATGCACCAGTTGCACCGAATTGTGTCGAACTAATGCGAAGGAGACCGATTTAACCCTTATACAATAATTTCAATTCTAAAACATAAGGGATATAACAGCGCACCTCACTCTGAAACTTGAAGCTGTACTGATGAGGTTAAACCAGATTCTAGTATAAACGGTTGTTCCTCACGATCTCCCAAAGCTGAAATAGGCACCAGTTGCACCAATTTATGTTTAAAGTGTATGGAGCAGAGCGCATAATCGCTTATCTGATTTACTCAACTGAAACTTATTGGATATACAAACGCACACGTAGTATAAACGTGGATTTGCAAACGTAATTAGAGTCTAATTCCTGTTGTACAAAAGTGCTTCCCACAATTTTATGGAGCTGAAACAGGCAACATTGTTCCCATAATCTGTGGAAAGCTTGTAAAAAAGACCCAATAAACACTTACAGAAATAATTGAATATTCAAATATAGCGGTTATAATACCTCAAATTTATAATAAAGTAGGACGTGTACGGTTAAATTAGTTTTATTGTCGATGCAAATGTCTGTTTGACATATTCTTGTGCAAAGAAATGCAGCATTTTTACGAATATGTTAGTGTGTGAGTTGGATTGAATAAACCCATATAAGAACAGTTGTTTACCATTTTATAGGTGTTATAATAACGCAACTCTAGATTAAACTAGGACTTGTGCTGATTAACTGTCACTAATTTCTGACAAAAACAGAAAAACAGATGATTCTCACGATTTCTCACGGTTAAAAAAGGCACTGGCAGCAAAGGTTCTTGTAGAAAGTATGTCAAATGAACTAAACAACCCTTATAGGATTATTTGCAGAACTTCAATTCTAAATCTTTAGGGGTATAATAGAGTACATTTGGCCGAAACTGCAAGTTGTGTTCAGTAGGTTAAGCCAGATTCTAGTACAAAAGGTTGTTCCTTACGATCTTCCAACGCTGAAACATGCACCAGGTGCACCGAATTCTGTCGAACTCATGCCAAGATGACCGATTTCACCTTAATATGATAAATTCAACTCTAAAACAAAAGTGGTATAATCGGGCACCTCAAGCCGAAACTGGAAGTTGTGTTGAGTAACTTAAGTAAGTTTCTAGTACAAACGGTTGTTCCTCAAGATCTTCCAATTCTGAAACATGCACCAGTTGCACCGAATTGTGTCGAACTAATGCGAAGGAGACCGATTTAACCCTTATACAATAATTTCAATTCTAAAACATAAGGGATATAACAGCGCACCTCACTCTGAAACTTGAAGCTGTACTGATGAGGTTAAACCAGATTCTAGTATAAACGGTTGTTCCTCACGATCTCCCAAAGCTGAAATAGGCACCAGTTGCACCAATTTATGTTTAAAGTGTATGGAGCAGAGCGCATAATCGCTTATCTGATTTACTCAACTGAAACTTATTGGATATACAAACGCACACGTAGTATAAACGTGGATTTGCAAACGTAATTAGAGTCTAATTCCTGTTGTACAAAAGTGCTTCCCACAATTTTATGGAGCTGAAACAGGCAACATTGTTCCCATAATCTGTGGAAAGCTTGTAAAAAAGACCCAATAAACACTTACAGAAATAATTGAATATTCAAATATAGCGGTTATAATACCTCAAATTTATAATAAAGTAGGACGTGTACGGTTAAATTAGTTTTATTGTCGATGCAAATGTCTGTTTGACATATTCTTGTGCAAAGAAATGCAGCATTTTTACGAATATGTTAGTGTGTGAGTTGGATTGAATAAACCCATATAAGAACAGTTGTTTACCATTTTATAGGTGTTATAATAACGCAACTCTAGATTAAACTAGGACTTGTGCTGATTAACTGTCACTAATTTCTGACAAAAACAGAAAAACAGATGATTCTCACGATTTCTCACGGTTAAAAAAGGCACTGGCAGCAAAGGTTCTTGTAGAAAGTATGTCAAATGAACTAAACAACCCTTATAGGATTATTTGCAGAACTTCAATTCTAAATCTTTAGGGGTATAATAGAGTACATTTGGCCGAAACTGCAAGTTGTGTTCAGTAGGTTAAGCCAGATTCTAGTACAAAAGGTTGTTCCTTACGATCTTCCAACGCTGAAACATGCACCAGGTGCACCGAATTCTGTCGAACTCATGCCAAGATGACCGATTTCACCTTAATATGATAAATTCAACTCTAAAACAAAAGTGGTATAATCGGGCACCTCAAGCCGAAACTGGAAGTTGTGTTGAGTAACTTAAGTAAGTTTCTAGTACAAACGGTTGTTCCTCAAGATCTTCCAATTCTGAAACATGCACCAGTTGCACCGAATTGTGTCGAACTAATGCGAAGGAGACCGATTTAACCCTTATACAATAATTTCAATTCTAAAACATAAGGGATATAACAGCGCACCTCACTCTGAAACTTGAAGCTGTACTGATGAGGTTAAACCAGATTCTAGTATAAACGGTTGTTCCTCACGATCTCCCAAAGCTGAAATAGGCACCAGTTGCACCAATTTATGTTTAAAGTGTATGGAGCAGAGCGCATAATCGCTTATCTGATTTACTCAACTGAAACTTATTGGATATACAAACGCACACGTAGTATAAACGTGGATTTGCAAACGTAATTAGAGTCTAATTCCTGTTGTACAAAAGTGCTTCCCACAATTTTATGGAGCTGAAACAGGCAACATTGTTCCCATAATCTGTGGAAAGCTTGTAAAAAAGACCCAATAAACACTTACAGAAATAATTGAATATTCAAATATAGCGGTTATAATACCTCAAATTTATAATAAAGTAGGACGTGTACGGTTAAATTAGTTTTATTGTCGATGCAAATGTCTGTTTGACATATTCTTGTGCAAAGAAATGCAGCATTTTTACGAATATGTTAGTGTGTGAGTTGGATTGAATAAACCCATATAAGAACAGTTGTTTACCATTTTATAGGTGTTATAATAACGCAACTCTAGATTAAACTAGGACTTGTGCTGATTAACTGTCACTAATTTCTGACAAAAACAGAAAAACAGATGATTCTCACGATTTCTCACGGTTAAAAAAGGCACTGGCAGCAAAGGTTCTTGTAGAAAGTATGTCAAATGAACTAAACAACCCTTATAGGATTATTTGCAGAACTTCAATTCTAAATCTTTAGGGGTATAATAGAGTACATTTGGCCGAAACTGCAAGTTGTGTTCAGTAGGTTAAGCCAGATTCTAGTACAAAAGGTTGTTCCTTACGATCTTCCAACGCTGAAACATGCACCAGGTGCACCGAATTCTGTCGAACTCATGCCAAGATGACCGATTTCACCTTAATATGATAAATTCAACTCTAAAACAAAAGTGGTATAATCGGGCACCTCAAGCCGAAACTGGAAGTTGTGTTGAGTAACTTAAGTAAGTTTCTAGTACAAACGGTTGTTCCTCAAGATCTTCCAATTCTGAAACATGCACCAGTTGCACCGAATTGTGTCGAACTAATGCGAAGGAGACCGATTTAACCCTTATACAATAATTTCAATTCTAAAACATAAGGGATATAACAGCGCACCTCACTCTGAAACTTGAAGCTGTACTGATGAGGTTAAACCAGATTCTAGTATAAACGGTTGTTCCTCACGATCTCCCAAAGCTGAAATAGGCACCAGTTGCACCAATTTATGTTTAAAGTGTATGGAGCAGAGCGCATAATCGCTTATCTGATTTACTCAACTGAAACTTATTGGATATACAAACGCACACGTAGTATAAACGTGGATTTGCAAACGTAATTAGAGTCTAATTCCTGTTGTACAAAAGTGCTTCCCACAATTTTATGGAGCTGAAACAGGCAACATTGTTCCCATAATCTGTGGAAAGCTTGTAAAAAAGACCCAATAAACACTTACAGAAATAATTGAATATTCAAATATAGCGGTTATAATACCTCAAATTTATAATAAAGTAGGACGTGTACGGTTAAATTAGTTTTATTGTCGATGCAAATGTCTGTTTGACATATTCTTGTGCAAAGAAATGCAGCATTTTTACGAATATGTTAGTGTGTGAGTTGGATTGAATAAACCCATATAAGAACAGTTGTTTACCATTTTATAGGTGTTATAATAACGCAACTCTAGATTAAACTAGGACTTGTGCTGATTAACTGTCACTAATTTCTGACAAAAACAGAAAAACAGATGATTCTCACGATTTCTCACGGTTAAAAAAGGCACTGGCAGCAAAGGTTCTTGTAGAAAGTATGTCAAATGAACTAAACAACCCTTATAGGATTATTTGCAGAACTTCAATTCTAAATCTTTAGGGGTATAATAGAGTACATTTGGCCGAAACTGCAAGTTGTGTTCAGTAGGTTAAGCCAGATTCTAGTACAAAAGGTTGTTCCTTACGATCTTCCAACGCTGAAACATGCACCAGGTGCACCGAATTCTGTCGAACTCATGCCAAGATGACCGATTTCACCTTAATATGATAAATTCAACTCTAAAACAAAAGTGGTATAATCGGGCACCTCAAGCCGAAACTGGAAGTTGTGTTGAGTAACTTAAGTAAGTTTCTAGTACAAACGGTTGTTCCTCAAGATCTTCCAATTCTGAAACATGCACCAGTTGCACCGAATTGTGTCGAACTAATGCGAAGGAGACCGATTTAACCCTTATACAATAATTTCAATTCTAAAACATAAGGGATATAACAGCGCACCTCACTCTGAAACTTGAAGCTGTACTGATGAGGTTAAACCAGATTCTAGTATAAACGGTTGTTCCTCACGATCTCCCAAAGCTGAAATAGGCACCAGTTGCACCAATTTATGTTTAAAG
This sequence comes from Magallana ariakensis, assembly GCA_020458035.1. NCBI lineage: Eukaryota > Metazoa > Mollusca > Bivalvia > Ostreida > Ostreidae > Magallana > Magallana ariakensis. The sequence continues at coordinate 37,854,114 of CM035815.1, read as the reverse complement.
TGTATGGAGCAGAGCGCATAATCGCTTATCTGATTTACTCAACTGAAACTTATTGGATATACAAACGCACACGTAGTATAAACGTGGATTTGCAAACGTAATTAGAGTCTAATTCCTGTTGTACAAAAGTGCTTCCCACAATTTTATGGAGCTGAAACAGGCAACATTGTTCCCATAATCTGTGGAAAGCTTGTAAAAAAGACCCAATAAACACTTACAGAAATAATTGAATATTCAAATATAGCGGTTATAATACCTCAAATTTATAATAAAGTAGGACGTGTACGGTTAAATTAGTTTTATTGTCGATGCAAATGTCTGTTTGACATATTCTTGTGCAAAGAAATGCAGCATTTTTACGAATATGTTAGTGTGTGAGTTGGATTGAATAAACCCATATAAGAACAGTTGTTTACCATTTTATAGGTGTTATAATAACGCAACTCTAGATTAAACTAGGACTTGTGCTGATTAACTGTCACTAATTTCTGACAAAAACAGAAAAACAGATGATTCTCACGATTTCTCACGGTTAAAAAAGGCACTGGCAGCAAAGGTTCTTGTAGAAAGTATGTCAAATGAACTAAACAACCCTTATAGGATTATTTGCAGAACTTCAATTCTAAATCTTTAGGGGTATAATAGAGTACATTTGGCCGAAACTGCAAGTTGTGTTCAGTAGGTTAAGCCAGATTCTAGTACAAAAGGTTGTTCCTTACGATCTTCCAACGCTGAAACATGCACCACTTGCACCGAATTCTGTCGAACTCATGCCAAGATGACCGATTTCACCTTAATATGATAAATTCAACTCTAAAACAAAAGTGGTATAATCGGGCACCTCAAGCCGAAACTGGAAGTTGTGTTGAGTAACTTAAGTAAGTTTCTAGTACAAACGGTTGTTCCTCAAGATCTTCCAATTCTGAAACATGCACCAGTTGCACCGAATTGTGTCGAACTAATGCGAAGGAGACCGATTTAACCCTTATACAATAATTTCAATTCTAAAACATAAGGGATATAACAGCGCACCTCACTCTGAAACTTGAAGCTGTACTGATGAGGTTAAACCAGATTCTAGTATAAACGGTTGTTCCTCACGATCTCCCAAAGCTGAAATAGGCACCAGTTGCACCAATTTATGTTTAAAGTGTATGGAGCAGAGCGCATAATCGCTTATCTGATTTACTCAACTGAAACTTATTGGATATACAAACGCACACGTAGTATAAACGTGGATTTGCAAACGTAATTAGAGTCTAATTCCTGTTGTACAAAAGTGCTTCCCACAATTTTATGGAGCTGAAACAGGCAACATTGTTCCCATAATCTGTGGAAAGCTTGTAAAAAAGACCCAATAAACACTTACAGAAATAATTGAATATTCAAATATAGCGGTTATAATACCTCAAATTTATAATAAAGTAGGACGTGTACGGTTAAATTAGTTTTATTGTCGATGCAAATGTCTGTTTGACATATTCTTGTGCAAAGAAATGCAGCATTTTTACGAATATGTTAGTGTGTGAGTTGGATTGAATAAACCCATATAAGAACAGTTGTTTACCATTTTATAGGTGTTATAATAACGCAACTCTAGATTAAACTAGGACTTGTGCTGATTAACTGTCACTAATTTCTGACAAAAACAGAAAAACAGATGATTCTCACGATTTCTCACGGTTAAAAAAGGCACTGGCAGCAAAGGTTCTTGTAGAAAGTATGTCAAATGAACTAAACAACCCTTATAGGATTATTTGCAGAACTTCAATTCTAAATCTTTAGGGGTATAATAGAGTACATTTGGCCGAAACTGCAAGTTGTGTTCAGTAGGTTAAGCCAGATTCTAGTACAAAAGGTTGTTCCTTACGATCTTCCAACGCTGAAACATGCACCAGGTGCACCGAATTCTGTCGAACTCATGCCAAGATGACCGATTTCACCTTAATATGATAAATTCAACTCTAAAACAAAAGTGGTATAATCGGGCACCTCAAGCCGAAACTGGAAGTTGTGTTGAGTAACTTAAGTAAGTTTCTAGTACAAACGGTTGTTCCTCAAGATCTTCCAATTCTGAAACATGCACCAGTTGCACCGAATTGTGTCGAACTAATGCGAAGGAGACCGATTTAACCCTTATACAATAATTTCAATTCTAAAACATAAGGGATATAACAGCGCACCTCACTCTGAAACTTGAAGCTGTACTGATGAGGTTAAACCAGATTCTAGTATAAACGGTTGTTCCTCACGATCTCCCAAAGCTGAAATAGGCACCAGTTGCACCAATTTATGTTTAAAGTGTATGGAGCAGAGCGCATAATCGCTTATCTGATTTACTCAACTGAAACTTATTGGATATACAAACGCACACGTAGTATAAACGTGGATTTGCAAACGTAATTAGAGTCTAATTCCTGTTGTACAAAAGTGCTTCCCACAATTTTATGGAGCTGAAACAGGCAACATTGTTCCCATAATCTGTGGAAAGCTTGTAAAAAAGACCCAATAAACACTTACAGAAATAATTGAATATTCAAATATAGCGGTTATAATACCTCAAATTTATAATAAAGTAGGACGTGTACGGTTAAATTAGTTTTATTGTCGATGCAAATGTCTGTTTGACATATTCTTGTGCAAAGAAATGCAGCATTTTTACGAATATGTTAGTGTGTGAGTTGGATTGAATAAACCCATATAAGAACAGTTGTTTACCATTTTATAGGTGTTATAATAACGCAACTCTAGATTAAACTAGGACTTGTGCTGATTAACTGTCACTAATTTCTGACAAAAACAGAAAAACAGATGATTCTCACGATTTCTCACGGTTAAAAAAGGCACTGGCAGCAAAGGTTCTTGTAGAAAGTATGTCAAATGAACTAAACAACCCTTATAGGATTATTTGCAGAACTTCAATTCTAAATCTTTAGGGGTATAATAGAGTACATTTGGCCGAAACTGCAAGTTGTGTTCAGTAGGTTAAGCCAGATTCTAGTACAAAAGGTTGTTCCTTACGATCTTCCAACGCTGAAACATGCACCACTTGCACCGAATTCTGTCGAACTCATGCCAAGATGACCGATTTCACCTTAATATGATAAATTCAACTCTAAAACAAAAGTGGTATAATCGGGCACCTCAAGCCGAAACTGGAAGTTGTGTTGAGTAACTTAAGTAAGTTTCTAGTACAAACGGTTGTTCCTCAAGATCTTCCAATTCTGAAACATGCACCAGTTGCACCGAATTGTGTCGAACTAATGCGAAGGAGACCGATTTAACCCTTATACAATAATTTCAATTCTAAAACATAAGGGATATAACAGCGCACCTCACTCTGAAACTTGAAGCTGTACTGATGAGGTTAAACCAGATTCTAGTATAAACGGTTGTTCCTCACGATCTCCCAAAGCTGAAATAGGCACCAGTTGCACCAATTTATGTTTAAAGTGTATGGAGCAGAGCGCATAATCGCTTATCTGATTTACTCAACTGAAACTTATTGGATATACAAACGCACACGTAGTATAAACGTGGATTTGCAAACGTAATTAGAGTCTAATTCCTGTTGTACAAAAGTGCTTCCCACAATTTTATGGAGCTGAAACAGGCAACATTGTTCCCATAATCTGTGGAAAGCTTGTAAAAAAGACCCAATAAACACTTACAGAAATAATTGAATATTCAAATATAGCGGTTATAATACCTCAAATTTATAATAAAGTAGGACGTGTACGGTTAAATTAGTTTTATTGTCGATGCAAATGTCTGTTTGACATATTCTTGTGCAAAGAAATGCAGCATTTTTACGAATATGTTAGTGTGTGAGTTGGATTGAATAAACCCATATAAGAACAGTTGTTTACCATTTTATAGGTGTTATAATAACGCAACTCTAGATTAAACTAGGACTTGTGCTGATTAACTGTCACTAATTTCTGACAAAAACAGAAAAACAGATGATTCTCACGATTTCTCACGGTTAAAAAAGGCACTGGCAGCAAAGGTTCTTGTAGAAAGTATGTCAAATGAACTAAACAACCCTTATAGGATTATTTGCAGAACTTCAATTCTAAATCTTTAGGGGTATAATAGAGTACATTTGGCCGAAACTGCAAGTTGTGTTCAGTAGGTTAAGCCAGATTCTAGTACAAAAGGTTGTTCCTTACGATCTTCCAACGCTGAAACATGCACCAGGTGCATCGAATTCTGTCGAAACTCATGCCAAGATGACCGATTTCACCTTAATATGATAAATTCAACTCTAAAACAAAAGTGGTATAATCGGGCACCTCAAGCCGAAACTGGAAGTTGTGTTGAGTAACTTAAGTAAGTTTCTAGTACAAACGGTTGTTCCTCAAGATCTTCCAATTCTGAAACATGCACCAGTTGCACCGAATTGTGTCGAACTAATGCGAAGGAGACCGATTTAACCCTTATACAATAATTTCAATTCTAAAACATAAGGGATATAACAGCGCACCTCACTCTGAAACTTGAAGTTGTACTGATGAGGTTAAACCAGATTCTAGTATAAACGGTTGTTCCTCACGATCTCCCAAAGCTGAAATAGGCACCAGTTGCACCAATTTATGTTTAAAGTGTATGGAGCAGAGCGCATAATCGCTTATCTGATTTACTCAACTGAAACTTATTGGATATACAAACGCACACGTAGTATAAACGTGGATTTGCAAACGTAATTAGAGTCTAATTCCTGTTGTACAAAAGTGCTTCCCACAATTTTATGGAGCTGAAACAGGCAACATTGTTCCCATAATCTGTGGAAAGCTTGTAAAAAAGACCCAATAAACACTTACAGAAATAATTGAATATTCAAATATAGCGGGTTATAATACCTCAAATTTATAATAAAGTAGGACGTGTACGGTTAATTAGTTTTATTGTCGATGCAAATGTCTGTTTGACATATTCTTGTGCAAAGAAATGCAGCATTTTTACGAATATGTTAGTGTGTGAGTTGGATTGAATAAACCCATATAAGAACAGTTGTTTTACCATTTATAGGTGTTATAATAACGCAACCTCTAGATTAAACTAGGACTTGTGCT